>JAACNH010005489.1:0-20142 GCA_019447015.1 Hymenochirus boettgeri
GCCCGCTTAATCCATTACTAGGCCGCGGCGCCAGTTAAAGGTACATTTGGTTTTTTTTAAACTTTCATGTGCCGCTTTTGTCGGGGTGCCGCCTGAGTCCACGTGACTCAGTGTGCCTAATTATAGATGCGGCCCTGGCGACATATCGAACAACAAGATATGCTCTTCCATATACTTCATATGTGTTTGAGCAAATGTGTGCTACTTATTGTAGGTGCATTTGTGATTCAGCACAAAAGAACAGAATTTATCAAGAGGCTTTATGCTTATTGAAAGATTGGAACGCAGATTGGAATCCTAAAAGCTTCATCGTTGACTTTTGTATGAGGGAATCAATGCCATCAAAAAGGTTTTTCAAGGTAGGAATAATTTTCTAAGAAATGGTGAATAATATTCAATGTCAACATTGCTAAAATACTGATATACATGTGATATGTCATAGTTTTATTTGAACGCCTTTATTCATATATTTTTCTACCCACTTTTAATCATTAAAAAAAGTTATTCGTAATCTGAACTTCATAGGTTTTTTTTTTTTTGTTTTGTTTTTTAAGATTCAATATCAAACTGTGTGATTTCCACAGAGAAAAAGCATGGACAGAGTGGCTCAACAAAAAAGAACACGGACTACGGAAAAACAAAAAACCTGTATTGCAATTGTTACGAAATGTTACTCTGGCAACAACACAGAGTGATTATGAGAAAGCTCTCAAAAATGTATATTTCTCTCTGTCTTCATTAGCCTCATCAATCCCTGCTGTGAAGGGAGTGTAACAATTCTGTCTGCCTCTAACTGTCACTCAGAGCTAGCATGCGAGAAACACTCCTGCATCCCCCCTTGATTATATAGGTGTATTCTAGCAACAGGACATTTCGTTTGTTTGGCCGAGAAGGAGAGAGGTTGTAACAGACATTCCTACCAGCCAATGACAAGTAATATGTTAATGATGGCCCTGGGCCATCTAGGAGGCGGGCTGTTAGCATTCAACTTTGCTGTGTGATATCTAAGGAAGGAAAGCACAGCTGTAAATGAGAGTAAGTGATTTCAGCTGCTGGAAGTGTGGACATGTAATGGGGGTGATGTATTTTTGGGTATTGTTGTCCTTTATGCTGGGGAAACTGGAAAGTGCTTGGGGAAACAATTACTTTTGAGCCAATTCTTGCTGGCAGAGACATGGCGTTCACATGGCTGAAAACAGGAATTGTTCAAGCAGGAAGTATATTTCTGAACCTTTCCAGCAATATCTTCTCACATTTTATCTAGAGATGTGATTTTGGTTTATTTTGAAGGTGTGATGGAAGTTTTTTTTTTTATAATTCTTACTAGTTTGGAAGAATTGGAGGCCATAGTTACCCTTTAAGGATAAGTGCACTGTAAAATCAAGTTGGTTTCTTTTGCAAGCTGCAGAAGGAAAATACTGTTGCCATATTTTTTTTTTCTCTATGCCCCTCCATAGCCTACCTACCGCATGTGCCTTGGAATTTCTGACATCTTGTTACTGTTGTTTGTAGAGATGTCCGAACTTTGAAAAATCCGGTCCGCGCGAGGATCCGCGGATTTTCGAAAAATCCGAAAATCGCGAGCGGACCCGTTAAAACGTATTAAAATGAGTTCGGCAAAATCCCCATAAAAGTGGTCTAAATAGCCTTGGTAACGTACACTTACCACTCAGGGACCTGGGTAATGCCTTAAAGCACGTATAAATGCCAACAATACCTAAAAAGTACAGTCCGCTAGCGGTGACTTTAAAAAAAACGGTATTTTTCGAAATACGAGGATTCCCGTAAAAACGAGATTTCCGTAAAAAAACGAGGCTTTCTGTAACTATGATAGCTGCCATTGGCTAATTTGGATCATTTGGCTTGCTCGTCTTGAAAATTTACAACAAATTACTCGTTTTTACGAGTATTCTCGTAATTACTAGAATACTGTAATTACGTAAATCCCCGTGATTAGTGAATCCGTAATTACGAGGATCTTCGGTTGTTCTGTATCCCGCAAGTACGTAGATCTTCGTAATTACGGAGATACTCGTATTTTCGAAATTTTTGTAAAAAAAAAATCCGCAGTTCGGAAGTTCGGAAGTCCGGAAGTCCGGAATAATCCGCCGTTCGCGGATGGGAGAAATCCGCGGCGGATCGGGGTTCGGGTCCGCAACCGGCCATCTCTACTGGTTTGATGATGGTAAGCTCTGCCCCTTGAGATTTCCTCTGCTTCAGCCTCAAATGGTAACGCCTGAATTACATGCACTGAACTCACAGGCATTACTAGTTAGAGGCTCAAGCAGGAGAGTGCACGAACTCACAGGCATTACTGTTTGAGGCTCAAGCATGAGAGTGACGGAACTCACAGGCATTACTGTTTGAGGCTCAAGCAGGAGATGCATGGAACTCGCAGGCATTACTGTTTGAGACTCAAGAGAGTGCACAGAACACACAGGCATTACTGTTAGAGGTTCAAGCAGGAGAAAGCAGAGGAAATCTCAGAGGGGCGGAGCTTAACATTCAGCAAAACGTAACAAGATGTCGGCAACTTTCAAGGCACATGCGTTAAGTTCTGCAGAGAGCTTTTACTATATGAGACTTGGATACGGTTTTATATATATTTTCATTAATAATTCATAGCTGTGCATTGTTTATATACATATAAGATTTTTTACAGGTACTTTTACAGTTAGGGATTGTAGTACTGGCCAATATACATATGTGTGTGTGTGTAGTATGTATGTATATATATATATATATATATATGTGTGTGTGTGTGTGTGTATATATGTGTGTATGTGTGATCCTGAGGACGGCCGACAATGGCGGCTGAAATGCGTTGATCGCTTCACTATTAAATTATCTTGTTAAGATAGAGATATTTAAGTAATAATGCTGTTATATTTTTGTAGTGTAATTATTATGTATTAGATACGTTTTTTCCTACTGATACTAATTCAGGATGACCTCCAATAACTATTTTGTGACATATAATTTGATAACTCTCTCTTGTATAATTAAATAAAAACAGCACAAATGTTATCCAGTTGTTAAAATATATTCAACAGCTTGATATCTAAGTAAGTCATGATGAAACTCATCATTAAATAAATTTTTGAAAATGAATGAAACAAACAGTTACCAGATTGGCAACACTGTTGAATTCTGTAAAAACACATTTTTTAGAGGGTAGTACTTACCGCCACTGTATACTATCACTAATTTGAGTGTAGTCTTGCAGTAGAAAATCTAGAAAAATACAAATATATATATTTGTTAAAAACATTAACCAACAATTATATATGTAATATTAGTTATTACAAAACTTACATTAACTACTGTGTTTTTATTTTTTTTCTACTTGTAACATTTATTAACAAAAATATCAATATTACAAAATATATATTTTATAGTTTTCTAGTTTTAGTTTATTTTATTATAATTATAACATGGGAAGCCTTCCAACCACGTCAGTAACACAAATCTGGAAGGTATCTTCATGCACACATGTATTTAAAAATATTATAAAAATATAAGTATAGATAAATTATATACCGAATATACTCGACTATAAACCGTCCCGAGTATAAACCGAGGTACCTAGTTTTAGGTAAAAAAGGAGAAAAACCTCACTGACTCGAGTACAAACCGAGGGGGTAGTTTTGCCACTAAAGATGTTTGGAAACTACAACTCCCAGCATGCTTTTATTGCTGGGAGTTGTAGTTTTTAACATCTTAAGTTACAAATACTTACAAATAAGAGTAAAACTTCTTTATTTGTGCATACTGTATGCACAAATATAGGAGGATTTACCCCTATTTGCAATTTTTGCCACTAAGATGTTGAAAACTACAACTCCCAGCATGCTTTATTGCTGGGAGTTGTTGTTTTCAAACATCTTAAGTTGCAAATACTTACAATAAGAGTAAAACCATCTTTATTTGTTTCATACTGTATGCACAAATATAGAAGGTTTTACTCGTATTTGTATGTATTTGCCACTTAAGTGTGTCCCTGTGCAAGTCATGTTTTCTCCTACCTAGGATGCGCGATCCGCATCCTCACTCCACAGCCTCTGCGCATCCGGATGATGTCACTACCGGCACCTCTCACTTGCGGCGGCGCCGGGTAGTGACATCATCCGGATGCGCAGAGGCTGTGGAGCAAGGATGCGGATCGCGGGCCGCCGGACAAGGTAGGGGAAACATTGACTCGAGTATAAACCGAGGTAAGATTTTCAGGCTTTTTTTAAGCCTGAAAACCTGTTTATACTCGAGTATATACGGTATGTGGAAACAAAAATCAATTTTATAACAATGCTATACTTACCTGCATTCAATAACCGCTGTAACAACTTAAAAAAGAATAACATAATAATAATTTTATAACCTAAATAAAAACATACAAAAAATACAATATAAACAAAACAATATTTTGCTTACAATCACTAAGCTTTTATAGAGATAAAACTAAAGCTTGTAGACGGCTACATTATAATAATACATTTTTAAATAAATAATGTTGTAAACAACATAAATAATAAAAAAAAATACATTAAATATATACCACATGTAGTAAAGGTTTGCTGAACTAATAAAGGAGACATAATAGCACAGTAACTAGAAAGGTAAAGTTTAAGTATAAACTTTGAATTTGGCTTGAAGGCTCATTTTGGAAGGGAATATGTGTGTTTGCTGCAGATTTTAAAACTCAATAATGGGATGATGATGTATAGTGAACGCTTGTTTTGGACAAAAAAACTTTGTGTGTGTACCCACAATCATCAGAAAGCTAACATCTGATTGGTTAGGGCAAAATTAGCACCATTTTCAATGATAAGAACTTTATTGAATCTCTCTGTATCTTTTTGATGATTGGTCAAAAAATTTTTTTGACTTTAGTTGCCCTTTAAAGTATGGCTGCCACAGTAATGGATAAGTAGATCAGTAGTGTGTTGTACTTGTGCCCGGTTGGGGTTAAAAACAAACTTTTTTGATGATTGGTCAAAAAATTTTTTTTTACTTTAGTTACCCTTTAGGTATGGCTGCAACAGTAATGGAGGTAGGTCAGTAGGTGTATGTAACGTGCCACATGGGGGTTAAAAAACAAACCTTTTTCATTATTAATCAATATTATTTTTTTTTACTTTAGTTACCCTTTAAGTATCGCTGCCACAATAATGGTAAGTAAATCAGTAGGTGTGTACCTGGATCTGGTTGAGGGGGTATGTCTTTTTTTGTGTTTATAACCATAAAACTATCTTTTATTGAGGATAAATCTAAATTAGTTTTTTTTTACTTTATTACTCTTTAAATATGGCTCCATGGGAATGAAAAGGTAGGTCAGTAGGTGGGTGTACCTGGTCTGGTTGAGGGGGTATGTCTTTTTTGTGTTTATAACCATAAAACTATCTTTTATTGAGATAAATCTAAATTAGTTTTTTTTTACTTTAGTTACTCTTTAAATATGGCTTCCATGGGAATGAAAAGGTAGGTCATTAGTTGGCTGTAACTGGGTCTGTGTGGGGGTTGGGGGTATATATCCACATTTGAGGATTGTTACCATTATAGTCTATGGGGGAAAAAATCCCGTAAATCTATGGAAAAATTGTCCGGAAATTCGCCGATAACGCCGTACCTTCCATGGATTCCTTATCTAAAGATAGCACACGTCGATGGGGCAATCGTAGATCGTGGCGGTGGTAGCTTCTCAGCTCGCTTTTACAAAACACATCAGAGAAATCATGATAACATTCAGGAGATCTTTCTCAGATTTATTTTCACAGGTAATGGTGGTGCAATGATTAGAAAAAAATTTTCAAAACAGAAAGGAATCCAAGACTTGAGTTCATTGTTAGACCAATCTATATCAGGGTTGTGTAATCTGAGCCATGGAAGTCCGAGAATCAGGGGAGCGGAAGGCTTGGATGACAAGAAAAGACAAACGTTCTTGGTGAAATGTGCCAATGCGCATTGGACTTCGTATGTATTTGGAGATGAATTCAGAAGCCAACGGGTTATTGTCAATAGCCAGAACTCGAAGAGGTTGCTGCAAGTTGTGCTGCATAGGTAAATCATGAATTTTCCAGCTGCACCCAGAATCGACAAAGGCCTGGGAGGAAACGTTTTACCATTACAGGTGATAGTTCTGGTAGAAAGAGTGTCAGTGGTTCAAATTTGGCAGGAGACTTAACTACGTTACCTAGAAGGAGCTCCTCCTAAACTTCTAGTTCATGGAGTTTCCTGACTTCTAGGACAATTTCTTACAAAGTGTCCTTGCCAAGTGCACAATAGAGACAAAGTCCATTAGTCCAGGAGACAGATGAGGTGCGCCAATCTGCATAGGCTCTTCAACCGAAGATATTGGTTGGGAAAGGTCTGTGCAAGCCTAGGAAAGGTCTTAGGGAAGCTGGAACGAGCTGCAGACCTTTCTGCCTGCCGTTCACGAAAGCGGGTATCAATCTGGATGCATAGCGTAATCAAGTCTTCCAATGGGACAGGTAATTCCCTAGATGCTAATTCCCCTTGAGGCGATCAGAGAGTCCCTGTCAAAAGGCTGCTGTAAGTGCCTCATTGTTCCAAGAAGTCTCCGCAGCAAGGGTACAATTCAATAGCATATTGACCCACGGAACGAGACCCTTGGCAGAGCTGCATCAAACGGGAGGAGGCAGCGAGGAGGAGACATCGAAACCTTGTGAACATACTCAGGAAGTCGGTAACATTATGACTAGAGGATCGTCTTTTTCCCATAGGGAAGCCCAGGCCAGAGCATTGCCCTCCAACAAGGCGATGATGTATCCAACCTTTTACAATCCGATGCAAATGAGATGGTTGAAGTTCAAATTGGATTCGGCACTGATTAATGAATCCACGGCAGGCTTGGGCATTACCATCAAACCGCGAGGACGAGGTAGCGGGCTTTCTCCGAAGAGAAGGATCACCGGATCCGGACGTAGAGGAGGTGGCGTAGACCCGCGACAGAGGCGAAGCTGGGGGTAGCTGGACAGCGAGGGTATCCATGAACTGAGCCAACTGGCCCTGATGGTGTTCAAACATGTCCATGCGTTTGGACAAAGCTTGGAGAGTTTTACTCACTCTCTGCCATAGCCCCCTCAGGCGTCTCCATGGCCCGATAGTACTGTAATGAACGGCCAGAGGCCGGGGTACTTACAAGTATGCTTTAGGAGGAGGCGATATGTCCGGAAAATGCAGGACACAGAGGCTGCTGGGAACAGAAGGCTGGACTCTGGAACAACATGCTGCTGGGAACTGTAGGCCGGATTCTGGAACAAGTTGCTGCTGGGAACTGTAGGCTGAATACTGGAACGAGGTGCTGCTGGGAACTGTAGGCTGAATACTGGAACAAGGTGCTGCTGGGAACTGTAGGCTGATTCTGGAACAAGGCTGCTGGGAACTGTAGGTGGATACTGGAACAAGGTGCTGCTGGAACTGTAGGCTGAATTTGAACAAGGTGCCGCTGGGAACTGTAGGCTGGAACAGGTACTGCTGGGAACTGAAGGCTGAATACTGGACAAGGTGCTGAAGAACTGGAACAAGCAAGGTAAGTCACTGGAGCGGTAAAGGTAAGTATATGGAGCAGGAGAGGAACAGAATCCAAGGCATGAGTACAAGGAGCCAGGGCAGTAGCAACGCTACTATCGGGCACCGGTCCAGGAGGACGCGGGTTTTTTGAATTCACGCTCGGCGTCGTGACATCATGACGTCTACGACGACGCCACCCAGAAGTGCAGTGCGGCGCGGGACCGGAGCGGCAGGTAAGTTCGTGACGTTATACCTTTTCATTACAATATACTCAATGAAATCTCCACAAAAATGGAAAATGTTTTGTATAAAATGAGGATGAGGGATTATATAATATTTTGTATATTGATAATAAATTATGTGTTTTATAATTATCTATTTCCGTGCTTATTATATACACAGGTTGCATATTTCTTTTTGTTGGTCTGCTCTCTTCTCTTTGTTTTGCCCGGTGGTGTTTGATACATAGAGATTTACTGGGAGATGTAATAAAAGTTCTTATCGTTAAAAATGGTGCTAATTTTGCCCCCCAATCAGATCTTATTAACATTTGAAAGCTAACATCTGATTGGTTGGGGCTAAATTAGCACCATTTTTAATGACAGGAACTTTATTGAATCTCCCTGTTAGGCTCTGGAGAGGCATGGGGGAAAAAATATGGCAACAGTCAGTGCCATATTTACCATTAGGCACAGTAGGCATGTGCCTATAGGTGCCTGAGTTTGGAGGGGCGCTGTCAATCTCCTCCCACCAATCCACCAATCCACCAATCTCCTCCCATCAATCCAATTTTCTTCCCCCAAAAAGATAAACTGATTTGGTCTATATTTAAATGTGGGCTAATGGTGCCAGGCTCTTTGGGCTTACAGGCTCCTGAGGTGAAAATCCGGCCCTGGCCGACAGTATTTTTAAAGCTGCAGCTTCCGAATGAACATTACTTGATTTTACAGTGCACTTATCCTTTAATTATTATTATATGATTCGAGAGTATCTGAAAAACTACCCATATTTCTTTAAAACGGTTACTGTAGTCATCAATCTCAAAATGTACTGTTTGTAAGGATTGATTTCCAATAATGGGCATATTGCAAATATAATTATTACTCTTTGTAATTTTTTTATCACAAATGGGCACATGTCTACCTTCTGGAACCAGGCATTTTGGAATAAACACAAATAATGGTCTTGAGCATCAACATGAACTTTTGAAATATTCCATCTTAATAGTTATAGGAACTGTTCATTAAGTGAAATGCTTACGGTTCAGCAATATATTTTTTTCTCGACCGTAAAAAAGTAAGATTTTAAAATTTCTAAAAAAATTCTAATAAAAAAAATATATATAGCAAGACTTATGTCATGTTACCAATAATTAACAATGTATATCATTACCTTACATGTCCTATTCCCTTGAACCATTTTGAAAGACAACCAGCTCCATTGACAAGTCTTGACCGCTTCTGGTTTTAGTTTAACTAATAGTGCACATGTAACATAATACATGATATAGTTAAACTAAAACAGGAAGTGGTTGGAAATTTTCAGTGGAGCCGCGGTGGATAGAGTGCGAGTTAAATATACTTACCTTCATTTCTAGCTCCTGGTAGGTTGATTGAAAACAGAGGTAAGCTTACCTTCTGTTCATCAATCTGTGATTTAAAGGAATAGTTAAAGGGTATGTCCACCCTAAAAATCAATTTGGATATATGATTCCTCCTGTCCCCCCAGCCCCAACCGCTCTATTTATACTCTTAGAAAGTGCCCCAAAATTTTCTTACCTCACCTCTTCCTCCGCCACGCTCGGCCCCTGCTTGTGAGAAAAAGCAAGCAGAGGGGTGGGACCGGCAGTCGTGTCTGTGATTGGCGCCAATCACGGACGCGGCTGCCGCAGTTCATTTCGCGGGGAGAGAGGGAAGGTAAGTAAAGTTTGGGGAGCTTTCTAATATTACAAATGGAGCGGTTGTGGGCTGGGACAGGGGGACTCCTATATCTTAGGGTTTTACGCTAGGGGGAGGGAGGGAGAAGGCTGCAGTACACATGCCAAACTTCTCCCGGAGGCCAGGTAGGAGGCAGAGTCTATATGGACTCTGCTATCCTCCTGGTGGGCAGTTTTTGGGACTTTGGGGGGGACTAAAGGAGAACCATAGGAGCTGGGATGTGAGGTAAGGATTAAACTACACTACATTATGGGGCCAGTATGGGGGGGATTTATAGTTTTGGGGGTGGACATGCCCTTTAAATTATTCATTGAACTATTCCTTGCAATGTGTATCCAGCTGAAAACCAAAATGGATGACCTACCCATTATCTGCACCCCTCTCCAACTGCTATTTAATTACTTTGACATATGAAAAAAAAAAAGTTTCCTTCCTGGCAGAGCTTGCCACACTATGTAAAATTAATGGCACATCTTTTCTCTCTGTTTTTTGAAAGTGACTTTTTTTTACTTTCTGTGATACTGGGCCATTAAAAAAAATAAAAATAAGAAATTGCGTCTTCCTGAGAGATCGGAGACTGAACTATTTAAGTTTCCTCCCTGTCCCCTCGATCCACCTTTGATTTATTCCAAAACTGATTAGGGGATCCCATTTTATATATCCCCAAAATCCTTGATCGTATAGGGAATCCATCCCCGGTCTCGACACTTAAACTGCAGCGGGAAGGGAAACCTCATTAGTTTCCCATAGGCCAAGATTTACCAGCATACCTGATTGGCCAAGATCAGTCATTGGTGTTCCTACCTACACAATGTTTCCAAGTCCCTAACCAATTTGCCTTTGTTTTTATTTACCATGGGTGTCACTGTAACTAACCATCTTCTTAAAAGTTGAGTACTACAAATATTCACAGCAGTTTTCAAAGAATTTTCCTCGAGGACAAATATAGGAGAAGCTAATTGACAGTATGGGACTAGAAAAAGTTAAATTTTTTGACCATGGTATATTTATATTTATATAACATGATTGGTTGCTGCAGTTAAACTTTTGCACCCTTTTGCTTATTGCAAGGAAACCCATGCAAACTGAGCAGAGCAATGCAGTGCCAGTGTACTACCTCTATAACAAAGAGCTGCCCATATTGTCATAAATATGAATATCAAATATGTACATATAAGCGTATTATTAGGAATCTCTAAATTAAAAATGTATATGGGTATTCATGAAAAAGTTAAACAGAAAGGTAGGTGCTTTTTTCCTTTTATGATTATGAATAAGGCATTACAAAAATTTTAAACGTTTTTCTACTTTTTTTTGTAAAAAACAGCTGTACTGAAAAGAATACCATTTACACATTTCTCACTACTCTATAATTAAATACTTGCAAGCAGCAATTATTCTGACGTGTTGCATGCTTTAATCAATTACTTGAATTAGGTGTGCTCACCTATAGAATATGAAGGGGCTAAAGCAGGGTACACAATTTACTATTAAGTATTAGAGTTCTGCAGAATGAGCATTTCCAAGGCAGTCTAACAATTACCAGCTGCCTCGGCCAAGGTTGCCCCCCTGTAAGTATAGGGAGGCAGTCGTAGAGAATATCATTCCCTTTACGTACTCCCTTTACTCTATATATCTTGTAAGAGAGAATGCTTGTGACTGTACCCTGATCTTTAAAAAATGCTAAAAAGAATCTTGCTGATTATGTAAGCCATTATTTTTATACTATGATTTAGCCTAAGCTATTAATCTGCATCAATTATCTATTTACAGTATATATTGTAAAGCCAACATCTGATTGTTTGCAATAAAAAAACAACCAAGAATACAATTTGCACCATAGTACATAAAGAATAAAAATGTAAGTTCAACCCCAAATTAAATTTAACCCACTACTGGCCCCACTGTGTTTATTAAAAAAAATTAACTTACGTGTCTGCTCCTTATTGTTCTCCTGCATGCTTCTCCAAAGTTGCAGAAAGTAAGAGTAGAAGCTGTATCATCCATTTTCTGCTTCTTCCTTGAGATATGCGCAGGGGGCTCCCCATCCCTTAGAATTCATTCTGGCTGTTTGGTGCCCTACCTATGACCTTTTCCAAAGTATAGAGCTCCACATCCAACTACCAATTTACTTTTGTAAACTATCAACCAAAATAAACTTACAATCCTTTGTTCCCCCCGCCTGTCTGCTTAGCCGGCAGCCTTGTCTGTAATTATCTACCAGCTAGCCAATCGCAGAAGAAGCTAGCCTCTTCCACCCCTTTCTGCTGCTTCCTCGCTAGCAGAGAGCCAGAAGCAGACAGCCAAGGGAACAAAGGACAAGGTATATTTCTGAGGCGTGTTTTACAAAGAAAATCAGCGATTAGGGTATGGACGTGGTGGTGCCCAACACTATAGAATAAAATATTTTAGAGGTGGCATACCCTTTAAGTGAGCACAATTTCACATCTGAAAACAAGCTATCTGCAAATGATTTGATCACAACTGCTAAAGTAGGAAAGAGTCTCTGTTGATCCAAAGTGCTGATTAGCCTTGATAAATCTGGTTACGTCATCCTTTAGTAATTGAGTGGCAAAATGCAGAAATCACTATTCACACTAAGGATTTCTTGTATCAAATTATTGCTTTGAATGAGCAAGCTTAAAGATTAGAATTTCTTTCAATTTTGTGTATATGGTGTATTTACTTATTAAATATAAATATGTATATACGAGATTGATGTATATATTTTATTATGTAATGTATATTTTCTCCTAGATATTTACAACTGACACGTTCAAATTAGTGAACAATATCGAAAACATGCAGATGAATTGCCAACATTCCTACATAACAGGCCTAGGGATTTGTCTTGCATGTGATGAAACCACTATCACAATGAAATAAAAAAGAGGACGTAAGATGTATTGATGATTGCAATGGACACTTTCAAATAAAAAGTGAAAGTCACAAGGATCAACATACTTGTTGATCTTGGCAGGGAAATACCTGTATGCTCATGCAAAGACTGGATGAAATTTTTAATGCCCTGTAAACATATGTGTGACATCTTTCATTATTTTGACAATTGGAAATGGGAAAAAATTAATACTGAATACTCTAAGAATCCTTTTATTTGTTTTGCATGAAAGGTGTGTACTAGAAGCAGTGTGTTCACACCAATGTACCACAGAGATGATGGAAACTGTGGATACAAATGTATCCAACAGTTTGGAAAGAGTTACCAATACGAAGGAGGAATAATCACACAATATTAATTCGGGGGCTGTGCATTAGCTATAAAAAGACTACTAGATAATGTATACTTAGTGAAAGATGAGCATTACTTACAAGAACTATACAACACATGCCAAAAACTAATTGATGATGTTTGTTGAACGCATCCCTAGGGATCACGGTTTCCATTGACAGAGAGTCCCAAAAAAACAGGTTCACAATCAATACATGCACTTCCTAAACGCAAGTATGGAAGACCGAAACAACCTGTGGCCATAGAGTAGGCGCAAAGGCAGAGCAAGAACAATTAAATGTTTGGGAAAGTGTGGAATCGATATTTGAGCCCAGTGAAACGTCAAAGAAATTTAAGTTGGATGGCACTTCTCTTTTTGAAAACTTCCACCTTGGTTTCCACAGAAACAATTGATTCTGTATGGTTATCAAAAAACAATGTATGTCTGTTAATGCAAGACAAAAGGATATTTTGAGTGGGAATTGGCTGAATGATAATATAATAAATGTTTGCCAGTATATTATGTTATCAGACTTTCCTAGAATTTCCGGTCTGGTTGACTCATTATTACTAGCCCATTCAATTGTAATGTTACAAATAGCATAAAAATGCTACAAATACATCATTGTTGAGGCCCACTGGGTGATGTCTAGTCAACTGAATAACTCAGCCACAATTTTTGACTCTCTGTCTTCTGTTACGGTCTCTGACACATTAAAGATGCAGCTCATTAAAATGTATGAGCCACTTTTTTTGGGTGAAGATAAAATCTTGAATATAACGATTACTTGCTGCCAAACTCAGAGAGGGTCCCGATGACTGTGGGCTATTCCTGTAGCTAATGCCTCTTTGCATGAAGGAATTAATATAAAAACTATTCTTTTTGAACAGGAGCAAATGAGGTCGCACTTAATCAAATGTTTAAATAATGGACATTTTACCCAGTTCCCACACATTCCAAACACAAAAAAAAAAATATTTACTAGGAAAGTAAAACTGACATTGTTTTTCTTTGCAAAGAGTACAAAATGAAGCATGGTAGAGTGTTGCACATTTAAAAATTGGCATCATTTTACATGTGTTAAAGTAAAACCAAATGACAAATGTGTTACTTCAACGGCCAAGTTTAATTGCCCAGCTTGCAAAGCAAGTGTTAACCAGTGGTTCTCCTGTTTTATTATTTTTATTAAAATTGATAAAATGTATTATAAGCACTTAAGATTGACCCAGTTTCAACCTGAAATAGGGTTTATTTGTATTTTTTATAACATTTCGTATATTAAAGTTTTTTCAAAATCGTTTATTCGTGTCTACCCTTTGTTGTTATCATAATTAATATAAAATAGCAGTCTAGTTTATTTTTTTCATTACTTTAGTTTTCATAAAGGACATTGCTGAAGTTGGTCGATACTGTAATTTTTCAAAATATTCTTGTGTTTTCACCATTACAATCTGTTATTGCCACAAGTATATAATTATCCATCACTGCCAAAGGGCATCATATATAGCCCATATTCCTCCTTGCTCTCCAAATTACAAAACTGCTATTATTTACACCCGAGTCCACCCTCACAAATAATCCTCTATGCCTATATTTTCAGTACTATCTCCCTTCAAGTTGTCTGTCTAACTTCTCTCTCTACTATACATACATTCCTACTAATGCTATACATGCATTGAACAACATGATGACTTATTGCAACAGACACTGCACTGCAATCTAAAAGCTGGGCAAGAGCTTAAATTGCCCCATAATAAGGAGCTATGACTTACCAACCATTTTTCAATTTCCCAGGAACGAAGAGAAAAATTTACCTTGCACAAGATTTGCTGCCGGTCCACTGACCAGTCAAATCTCTTCCCTGCTTCAATTTACTACAATGCACATGCGAGCTAATGCGTGCTATATTTAAAGTCAAACCGGAATGGTCAGGACCTGGCCAGTGCAGCCAGCAGTAGAAAGTGCACAAGGTAAATTTACTACTCTTGTTCCGGTCTATTGTGAAATTAAATCAAACAGGAGGTGGCAGCAAAACTACTCACACATCCTCTGCTAATAGCTGGTGTTAAGTACTGGAATCAAAAAGTAACAGGTACGATGCTCCTAGATCCGCTATCTGTATATAACATCGCCGGTTGTTTGCACTGGGTTGCCGATAGCGGCTCTAGGTGGCATCGCCCTGATTCCACACACTGCAGAGAGGACCTCTGCTATCATCCCACTCCATATAAAGTGAATATGTTAGGTAGTGCTGCCCTCCGCTATCCCACTAGGAACTAGCATTAATAGGAACTAAGCATATCTTATTGAAATGGATAGATTCTGCACTCTGCAGGGAGGGACCCCTTTATGTCACTCCATATAAAGTGAATATGTTTAGGTAGTGCTGACCTCCGCTACCCCCCTAGGAACTACATATTCCCATTGAATGGCTAGATTCCGCACACTGCAGGGAGGACTTCCGCTATCCCACTCCATATAAAGTGAATGTTAGGTAGTGCTGCCCTCCGCTATCCCACTAGAACCAGCATATTTCCCATTGAAATGGCTAGATTCCACCCTCTGCAGGAAGGACCTCCTTTATGTCACGCCCGTATAAAGTGAATGTTAGGTAGTGCTGCCCTCTGCTATCCCACTAGGAACTAGCATATTCCCATTGAAATGGCTAGATTCCGCAATCTGCAGGGAGGACCCTCCGCTATCCCACTCCATATAAGTGAATATGTTAGGTAGTGCTGAGCTCCGCTATCCCACTAGGAACTAGCATATTCCCATTGAAATGGCTAGATTCCGCACTTTGCAGGGAGGACCTCCTTTATGTCACTCCATATAAAGTGAATGTTAGGTAGTGCTGCCTCCCCTCCGCTATCCCACTAGGAACAAGCATATTCTTGTTGAAATGGCTAGATTCCACACTCTGCGGGAGGACCTCCTTTATGTCACTCCATATAAAGTGAATATGTTAGGTAGTGCTGCCCTCCGCTATCCCACTAGGAACTAGTGTTTGTCCTACGGGAGGCAGCCACCTAGCAAAGCTGGTGGGTTAGGCGGCTGCCTCCCGAACGCCGCTCCTGTGATGAACAGTCACGGCTTCCTGGTCCGTGACGTCATCGCGGGTGCCGAGATCTCGCAAGCATCTCGCGGCAATTCAGATTTTTTTTCGGCGCCATGGAGGAGGACACGTTAGTAATGGGCCACAGTTCAGAGGCCTTTACACCTCAGACTCGCAAGTCACCTCATATACTACCCAGAAAAAGGGTAATTAGGGATGCCTACTCCTCCTCCTCTTCGAGGAAGAGCCCATATTCAAAAGGGGAAGGAAACCCCCTCCCACAGGGCTCCCTTACAGAGCAGTAACAGCTCTGAGGAAAATGTCAGCCCTGTTGACCTGCTGTTAAAGGGAAGGCACATTAGACAAAATAAAGAAGTGGAGTTTTTTCACCAAATTCACAAACCTGAAAGGAAAAAGGTTTACCCTCTAGAGCTCGTTTGAGCACAAAATGGCATGGAGGGAAAGAGGCGTTTGCCTCACACAGTTCAACATCGTTTGATGTTTCCCCACTACACAGTCAAGTAGATTGGGACTGTGAAATATATCACGCACGTCAGCTTCATCTGAACGTGGCAAGCTGAGCGAATTACAGATGGCCCGTGTAGGTTTAGCGGAAAAACAACCACCATCCAAACTTTCTCTCAGCGCTGCCCTTTATCAGAGTCTTCTTAGGTTTTTTCAATTTGCTCAGCTATCTTCCGCTCCACACTGGTTAGGAAGATGAGCTAGTTCTCAGGAACCACATTGGTATCCCGATGTGCAGGCATTAATAGCGCCTGACATAGCCCCCAGGCCTCCTGTCTATTTCAGGAGATCCACACAGACCAGTGGATACGTTCGACAATACACTCCGTAATATCCAGTTTTAAAATAGCAGACGCAGCTGGCCCACTCTTATTCATGCTGTCGAAAGCAGAACAAGAGGGCGATATCGCCATAGACCAATCATTTGATCGCTGCTATCCTCAAAGACAAGCGTTACTTAAGGCCACACAGAGCAGTTCTTATTATTGGTCAGTCATTTAACTATGTATCAAATATCAGAAGGTTCAAAAATGTGCGACCTAGCCCCAAAATCATATGAATATCCCAATCTAGGATCCAGCCTGCTTTTTTTGGTTCAGAGTTTATTCAGGAAGTGAAGGGCAGATACCGTGCCAGGAAATCTTTTTGCAGATCTTAAGAGGTGTACTCCTGTCTTCAATAAGCCCTTTCGTCAGGAGGGACGCCTTCCCAGGTCCCGAGGGGCGTTCCGGAATACTCTCAGGGCCAACCAAGAGAACAACCCTAAGTTTCAAGGATCAGCTCCTTCAACCTCCGCAGACCCTTCCCCACCAGGGAAAAGACGCTTCACAGGTATTACACCCCACCCCCCCTCTCCTCCCTCCATTGCCGTCAGTGAGGTTTACCCAGCATGGGTCGAGATTTGCACAGACCGATGGGTTTTAAGGGTTATAAGACAAGGCTTATCCCTCACTAATAAGATTCCCTTACCATTTCAACCCCCAAGGATGTCCACTCACAAAAGCCTAGATGCAAATTTATCTCAGGCCTTATCACAAGGGAAGATGAGTTATCTTCCCCTACAAAAAGGGTTGGATCAGCCACTTATTCCCAGTGCCCAAACAGGATGGTTCCCTGAGACCTGTCCTAAATGTACAAACCTGAACCGCTACATAAACCAAAAAGATTCAGATTGGAAAATCTGTCAGACTTAACCTACCTACCTGTTAGACAGAGATTTCTTTATGTTAAAGATAGATCTGAAAGATGCCTTTCATACAATCTGCATTGCCCCAAACCACAGAAGTTTCTTCACTTCAGATGGAAAGGTCAAATTTATCAATGGACTGTCATGGTGTTTGGCCTATCAAACGCACCTTACACCTTTTTCCAGGCTTCTAAAACCAGTGGTCCAACATTTCAGACAAAAAGCAATATTTTTGTCTGATCTACATAGACGACTTACTCATGTTTTCACCCACAAGAGGACACACTGCCAAACCGAGAGACCTTGTCACTTCGATCTTCGTGAAACTAGGTTTCACGATAATACAGAGAAATCAATTCTACAAGCCCACAAGATCACTAATATTTCTGGTTTCTCCATAGATACACATCATTTTAACCCTACAGATTCCTCAGGTGAAATGGGTATCCTTACAAACCCTCATACAATCCACCCTAGCACAACCGATCCGTGTCCTTACGGAGTTTGGGCAAAAATCATAGGAAGATAATAGCTCTTTCCCCAGTTCAGGAGGCTCCCCTATATTGCAGAATGTCACAGATATTCCTGGGAGATTGCCTGAGAACCATACCTCTTGGTCCCAAAGGTGTCACTACCACCAGAGGTCACAGGGAACTCCTACAGATTATATCAATACGACATCTTCGTCCTCGACCATTCAGACCGATTCCCCCAGATCTGATTATCAACGACCGATGCCATGCCTCCCGAAGGGATGGGGAGCTTTCACCCCCAAAAAGCGATCAAGGTCGATGGTCTTATCAGAGGAAAAACTCCATATAAACCTCTTGGACCTGAGAGCGAATAACTAGCACTTCAGACTCTAGTGACAGAGGAGCTCTCTGGCAAACACATATTAGTACAATCAGACAACAGAACAGCGGTGTCCTATATCAAAAGAATAGGGGGCACCAATCCATTCGACTATGCCTAGAAACACTAGAAATATGGAAGAGGATTCTCTCCTTCCAGAATCGTCTGACAGCATATTACGTACCCGGACCACAAACGAATTAGCAGACGCCCTCTCAAGACCCACTCTATCTCTGTCAATTCTATGTCTCAACCTCACCCTCTCTTTGCTCAAATAGAACAGAAGTTCGGCAAGAGACAATGACCTATTTGCCTCAGAGACATCGGCACAAACACAGAATTTGTATCGAGGGTATGGTCCACAGAACGTGGAAAGTGGATGCGTTATCCTTTCCATAACGAACCTCCCACCACTGTATGCATTTCCACCACCCACACTGATGCCCCAGGTCCTTTTCAAGATCAGAACGGAGTTGATACAGGACTTGGTACTAGTGTACCCAGTTTTGGCCGTCCAAACCGTGGTTCCCTACGATCCACAGACACATAGTGGGAGAGAAACTGCCTCTGGGGCTGACAGTGGGATGTTTCCAAGGGTCACAGGATCTACTATCCAAACTCCCACAGTTAATGTGGATTGCAGCTCAAATAGTTTGTTCTGCTTCCAACAGCTCTCCCTCACACCAGCAGCCTCATAGACTGTTCGCTTTGTGCCCAGAACGATCACTCGTTATAAAAACCTAATTGCTGATACTTACACTGGTTTAAGACAAAGAAACTCATTTGAGCAGCCTAGAGCTTTTATGGGGAGCATTGGAATTTATCACTATAAAATTCCATTCAGGAATAGCCACCTCCCACTTTTAAAATCATATGGTTCTGCGTTGAACCTATTGATCCCAGACTTAACAATTCACCCTTTATACATTACATAATCAGGGGAGCATGAGGTCTCGCCCTCCAGTACCCAGGTACGAATCCACTTTGGGACATTCACTTACTGTTAAACTTCTTAGCAAATGGGAAATTAATTCTTTATCCCTACGGGACACAGGGATAAAGCTGGCATGCTTAATGCTCTAGCCCTTGCAGCCAGATCTTCAGAGTTAACACTAATCCACATATCAAGAACCATGGATGTCGGCGACCCCTGAGGGCATTCACATAATACTTAAAGGTAGAACAAAACCTCACACATTTGCCCCAAATTTAGTAGAGCTTGATTTTCTAGAAGACAAATAGACGGTTCCTCTGTTAAGTGTCACATTTAAGAAAGTATTTACAACTCTCCTCCAATACAGAGGAGACATTCACAACTGTTTATAACATCCAGACCCCATTTAGACCATCTCATCCAATACTATAAGGGGATGGATATTACAAGCTATGACGTCATCAGGAGTTGATACTATTCTCATTTAGGCTCCATTCCCTGAGATGCGGCTTGTACTAAGGCAGATTCCAAGGGAGTAGCCTTACATAATCCTAAAAGCAGCCAGATGGTCTTCCGACAGAACGTTCATACAAAACACTACTGGCGTCCTTCAAATCAGAAGAATTGACTTCTCCAGAGCAACCACAAGGTGTGTGCTACTCAACTCTCACCACCGCTGTTGCTAGGTGGCTGCCTCCCGTAGGACCAAACAGAGTTTGCAGAATCTATGATCTGCAACTACATTTGTCCTGGGGAAAGGCAGCCACCTAGCAACAGCGCCCAACCCTCCCATCCTAAATTTATCACTCAAAAGCAGGGCTTCCTGCGCGGGCCGCGCATGCGCACTGCTGACCCGCTTAATCCATTACTAACGGCCGCGGCGCCAGTTAAAGGTACAT
>JAACNH010005490.1:0-20137 GCA_019447015.1 Hymenochirus boettgeri
GTCACCACGGGCACGCATGACGCGCTATGCACGCGATGTGACATCAGTAATGCACGGACAGGTGTGCGCGTGACGTCATCTCACGTGCAACGCACTAAAGTCACGTCGGGTGCACAACACTGTCATGCGCGCACCGCGGATGTACAACTTGTACCGTCTCGCTGTGGGAAAACACCTTTCGGGGACCACAGCCGCAAACCCAATATACAATATGTTCAGCCCGACCGGCCGATAGCGTTTGTGTATCGGTCAAGCCAGCCAGAAAGATCGCTATTGTGGATAGGAGGAGTCCGCGGAGCGCAGTCACCCCTTGTCCTGGAAGGTTAGGAGCCCGGACTAGTCTCCTGTTATATGCCCATATGTAACAGTGACCAATGATAGCTTTGTGGCTACTACCTTGCAAGTTGTAGACTAGTAAGACAGAATCGCCGGCTGTACATGAATGGGGGAACAAATTGCCTTTAATAGACTGATTTGCATCCAGTTGTTTGGTCCTGTTCTCCTTTTGGAAATCCATTTAAAACTCCAATCCCTGCCCCACCCCACGACCTCTTGTAACAGGCGAATTAAAGCTGCACAACAATCAAGGTTGGGGAGTTACAGGCAAAGAAATGGAAATGGAGAGAGGCGCTGGATTATTTCCCGGGTAGTCATACACAACATTTACATTCACTTTGGATTCTACTGTTGCAGGTAAGAAATTTAAACAAACACGAAGAATCTGGATTCCAACCGATCAGGGAAAACCGTCAGAGCTTTCTGGGCCCCGACACTAGGTTAATTTCTAAATGGGCCCTAAAACTTATGATCTTTGGCCCCATACGGGTAACCCCAATCATGGCCATAAATGTACGATCTGGTTCCCCACCACTCAACACACGTGATGAACGCCAGATTCGCCAATATTCGCACGTGTGGTATGCGTTCGGTCGGGGGTCGTTCATTGATTACGGCATTCATTGATCGACGAACGACCCTGACGGAAGCATAAACGGAAGTTCGTCTCATGCGTAAACGTGCGCGGGGTTGTGGGGTACATGCTAAACTCGTACATCGAGAAAAACTACTTTTGGTAAAATCAGAAGAGAGACTGAAAAAGAAAGAAAGAAAATTCCGGATGTGAGTGCCGACCATGTGCACAGGAAGGAGACACTTTGTATTCTGAGACTGAATAACTTAAGGAAAAGTCGCAAATTTGGCAGGAATTTTCCGACCATCCCACCGGGACATTTGGAAACTAACATCTTCTTGTTCGAGTTTCCAGTCTGACCATTGGACTACGGGTGAAAACCTGAAGAAAAAGAAACACCGAGATGAGAACAATAAACTGAGAGATAATCTGCACATGTCAGACACGATATTTCAGGGATACCATGGAAACGGAAATGTGCATAATGAACAACGGCGATGATTCTTTACGCAGAAGGAAGTTAGGAGAGGAATGAAATGAGCCATTTTCTGAACTGTCGACCACGACCCAAACAACTGCTCAATGAAAGTCCATGGAAATGGAGTCCAAGGTCCCTCAGAAAAAGCAAGTGGCCTGAGAGTGCGGATGGGGCCTTTCTAGAAAAGGAACCTAGAAACGTTCCTAAGACTGGCGAACATTGCCGGAACAAATCGAAGTTAACAGGAGGAATTCGTTAAGACACGGTGGTGAAGCAATAGGAAGAGACTAGGGAACGAGTGGGCGAAAGGATCAGTGATTGGCTGTAAATCTCGATAGGAAAGCTGGGGGGAATCAAGGAATAACCCAAATAGTACGGCAAACACAAAATACGGTTTCCTTTTATTCGAAATCTGTATTTGCCAGAGTACCACCCTGGCAAAACAGATTTCAAATTAAAAAGGCATTTTGAACACTATAGAAACCCACTATACCTACCTCCAACCCTGGGTGGTGTGGCTCTACCCTAACCCACACCTGGCCTGTTTGACCATGCCCCCAGATTCTAGTCTGACCAGTGAAAATGGGACAGTTGGGGAGAATACATAAAAAGTGGAAGTAGGAATACTCACTCCTACCCCCATAGAATCTTAGTAAATACCACAGGGACTATTACGTAGTTTAGTTCATGTTAAGTTCTTGAAAAATTTTACTCCATTAGCTTTTCCCGATCAACACGGAGGCAATGAGCAATCTTATCTGTTACTGGTAACGCTCCTAATCATTTTAACTCCTCTCAAGTTCAAATAAAAATCTTATTATTATAAAAGAATGGAAACACTCAGCTGCCTAGAACCATAGCCAGGAAAATACCCTGACCCCTGACCTTACACCTGGTGGAAGAATCACCACCAGCTGGTTTTTTACAGTAAGGAGTAGTAGTGTTGGAATCTGTTCATTCAAATACAGTAAATCCTCTAGAAATGGACGGACGATTATCAGATAATCAGCGTTCCTGGCATTAAGTGATACCACTGGCCGAGACCATTCAAACCATTCTAAGTCTTTCCTCAGCAGCTGTGACAGGACTGTGCTTCAGCCTGCAATTTCCTGAAAGCTTTGCTTACATAGAACTTGAATTCACTTAAATCACTTCTCCAAGCGAAAAATCCTAACGGGGAACGTGTGTGAATATATTTAGCCAAGTGAAAGAAAATGTAAACCAATGTGTACAGGCGCTCAGCTACAAATCCAATAATTACTATCGAGATGCGCTGAAATTCTGACTGAATATAAGCTTTTTAGGTTTAAGTCCTCTGCTTATTTTAAAAGGGTGATGTGCAATTCTGTCTGCCATATGATGGAGGATGTATATATTTTAAAGCTCAATTTAAAGGGTAACTATGGGATTTATACAAGTGCCCTCTATTTAAAGAGACCTCTCAAACAAGCCTAGGATGATGTCTCTGGTTTTCTGGATCTAAAGTTTGGGTTGTGAAAGTTACACTCAATCAGGATGAACATGGAAGTATGTGAGCTATTGAACTTACAGCAGAATTCATTCTCATGCCTTAAGGTGCCCATACATCCATAAGATTTTACTTACCGACCGAGCGGCTCACCCGATGTTCCTTCGATCTGCCGGAACGCTTCTCCCGATCTTACATTCGACCGACATGCGATCGCAAAATGAATGGATTTTGTTGATCGCATGTCGGCCGAATGTAAGCTCGGGAGCAGCAGTTCCGGCAGCAGCGGATGAACATGGCGTGAGCGCTCGGTCGGGTAAGTAAAATCTAATAGATGTATGGGCACCTTAAGGCATTGGAGGTGGAGCAATGGTGCTGGGGATATCCCAGCTCACAGTGTTAGCTGAAACACCACCCTTTATATTGCTATCCTGGAGTCGTTTTTAAAGGTAGGAATGGGCTCTTTTTAATAAAGTACACTTGTATAGAGACCACAATTCCCCTTTAACCCTCACCTTTCTATGTAATAAACCGGGACAATGTTACCATAAGGGAAAACAATACCAATTGCCCAGGGCCACAACTGCACAAGGAGAAGCCCAGAATGTTACAATGACTGAGGATTGTAGGGCCTCAAACCATGTTTTACTTCTGGTCCCCTAAAGACTTTAACCAGTCCTGCAATTTTCTATCAATGTTAAATCTAAAATGGTGCTTGAGAATTGGTCAAATGCTGAAAAATGGTCGATTTAACCATTAATATGTATATTGGTGATAAATACCTCCTGAATGGAATATACCACAGCAGCTTGGACACTCGTGGAAGGTACCATCTGCTGATTAGCTTTTCTCACAGCAAGAGAAATATCTGCAGGGACTGAGCGTTTATCGGGAAAGATCCATTTACGTGTTACCAGAGTAAAAATTCAAGGTCAAATGTAAAATGAACAAGAGAAAATCCCAAAGACTGAAATGTTACCCCAAACTTTTGTTGGAAAAGAGTTTATAAAATGCACAGCTAGTAGGAGCTGCACGTGCCTGGCGTGTGTAATGGAAACATTCAGGGTATTTCAAAAAAAGTCTTATCTTTAAAAATGGTGCTAAATTTGCCCCAACACAATCAGATGTTAGCTTTCAAATGGTAAATAAGATCTGATGGTTGGGGCAAAGTTAGCACCTTTTTAACGATAAGAACTTTATGAATCTCCCTGATAGTGTTCTAGACAAACGAGAATTTAAAAAAATGTCCTGTAGAGTCTACAGATAGGAAATCCTTGTGGACTCATTTGAGTCACTTTTAGAAGTGGAAATCAAGAGTGCGATGGGTCCCATTCAGCCTGTGAGGTCAGGACAATGAGTGGTCTGATTGTTTGTAAGTATTTCAAGGCGCTGGAACGAAAAACGAAGGGAAGTAGGTCAATAATGTGAAAAAGGAAAGAGGTCCCTGAGAGGTTTTTAGAGAACAAGTGCAGAGCGTTTGAAGGGAACTTCACAGCAGTAATGAAAGGAACAGATCTATCTAGAGGGGAAAGTATTGGTGCACGGAAATGGGAGCGGACCAGTAAACTAGATATAAATTATTATAGAGAATAGACGTTTTTTAAAAACAAAATAGTAGAGGAACAGAAGAAAAAGCAGCACACGTGAATAAGTTCTGGTGTTTAAGCCAACCAGGAATTACTTATTAACTTTACTAATGGAACTTCTCAAAACTTCACAACCCCCCAATATCTTAAAAAACATAAGGGAAGGTTTACAGAGAGCTGCAACTTTTTCACAACCTTTTTAAAATTCATTCTAATTTACAATTTGACTTAAATGGTATGTCCACCTCCCAACAAAAATTCTGTGAACAGAACAGACCCAGAAAATCGGAAACTCACTAGGTTTAAAGTGTTCAAATCAGCCTCTATACATACCAGCCCCCCGTTCCCTCGCTGCCTTCTGTTGTCTCCCATGCACGAAAGCAAGCAAGGGGCTAGACTGGCATCCAAGTCAGTGATTGGCTGAGATGCAATGTCTAGCCTATTATGACTTGGATGCAGGTCTGGCTGGCCCTTCTGCTGCTTCCATGCATGGAAAAGGCACAGAGATAAAAAGAAGGCAGCAAGGGAACAAGGGCTGTAAGTGTGTACATAAGCTGATTTGAACACTTTAAACCTAGTGGAGGTCTAGATTTTGGGGGGGTCCTATGTTCACAGAATTATTTTTGTTGGAGGGTTGGAAATACCCTTTAAGCAGGGCCGCAGCGCGTGAAACTGGGTGAAAACTGCAGGGCAAGGCTTGATCAAAGAAGGCAGTTTTAATTTTAAAATATATATATAGTACCCCAACAAACAGTAGCTAATAGGGCATGGTAGTATCCATATTGTTATCCATGTGTCCCAGAGTGGTAGGAGGAGCTTACAAAATTAATCGGATTTGATAAGAAACCGGGACTCATCATAAGTCTAAACTAAAACAAAGAATCCCAGCGCAAGTCCAATTACAATTGCTACATATCTCTATCTATTATTGCTGCCTAAACCCTGCCCTTTCTCATGAATAAATTAAAGCAATGGCTTATAAAATGGCCAATGGGGATATAGCATTGGATATGCACCAGTGCTTTATTTTGTTTGTATGTATTTGGTCTCTCGTTGTGCTCTATACATTGTGGGGTGTAAGCCCCATTAAATATAAATCTTTGTCTGTGTCCTAATAAACGAGGATTACAGGTCTGGAGTCTGGACAGATTGCTGTAAGTGGCCGTATTATTATTTTTAAATGGGTTGAAATAACTGTTCTTGGTACATACCCAGTTATATGAATGAAGACTTCCATATGTATATTACGAACACATAAAGGCCTATAAATGCTTCTTTCTCCTAAATACGTCACCAGCAGATAGAAGCAAATACTTCACCGAGATAAATCCGCTTTGATCTCCTATGTGCTAACATTTTAAAGTTGAAAGATGGTTTACATGCCTGTTATTGTTTAAGCCCTTGGAGCTGAAGAGCTATCTTAACATCTGTCTGTTATATTTTCTGAATGGATTGTACCATGAGTGAGAGTAAAATTATTCTTCGAATGTCCTGGATATTGGAACATGTTCCCAAACCATTCCTAAGTCCCACAGCCATTAAGTTACCATTGATATTTTATTGGATTTCATTAGAACTTTTCGAACTATTTGACTCCCATTGACTTAATGGTCCGTTTTCAAACTTTCGAACTTTCCATATAGTTCGAAAGTTAGAAAACGGACCAAACTTTCGAAAGTTCAGCCATTTCTAGTTTAGACTATAAAGGAGGCCATAGAATTGCAATATTACTGTCCAATATGCGGTACATACAGACAGTCGCCCCGTGTATAGTGTCTGCAAACGGAATCAGCCAGACAAAGAAGTCCCTGGGTGTGTGTTTAAACGGCTATATTTGTTCATTCACCATGCAATTTAGTGAGCTGGTAAGAGCGTTGAGCATGCTCAGAGAAGGCAACTAGGGCAATAACATTCATTCATTGGCTTTGGGGGTGGATTTGCCCTTTAAGATGTATTGAAGTATAAAGTTACAATTAAATGTTACATTTGAATTCTTTATGGTACAAGTAGAAATAAAAGTAGAATAAAAATGTTTGATACACAGACTTTCACACAAGGATAGCAAGTCACCCTGTTACTTCTGTAACTTTAGATAGATTTAGCTACACATCCTGGTTTCATTTTAAAGGTTAAGTATTCCCTTTAACCATTATTTCTATTTTTCTTCTTCTGTCATTTTTGGGGACTGGATCTCCTTCCACAGCTTTCAAGCTAGAGATGACAGCAAGTGTGCTGTCTGTAGACGTGCTCCCAAGCTATCAGTGCTCAACTTCCCAAGCTATCAGTGCTCAAATTCCCAAGCTATCGGTGCTCAACTCCCCAAGCTATCGGTTCTCAACTTCCCAGCTATCGTGCTCAACTTCCAAGCTATGGTGCTCACTTCCAAGCTATCGTGCTCAAACTTCCCAAGCTATCGGTGCTCAACTTCCCAAGCTATCGTGGCTGAACTTCCCAAGCTATCGGTGCTCAACTTCTTAAGCTATCGGTGCTCAACTTCCCAAGCTATCGGTGCTTAACTTCCCAAACTATCGTTGCTCAACTTCTTAAGCTATCGGTGCTTAACTTCCCAAGCTATCGGTGACTCAACTTCCCAAGCTACGTGCTCAACTTCCAAGCTATCGCGCTTCAAACTTCCAAGCTATCGGTGCTCAACTTAACAAGCTATCGGTGCTCAACTTCCCAAGCTATCGCTGCTCAACTTCCCAAGCTATCGGTGCTCAACTTCCCAAGCTATCGCTGCTCAACTTCCCAAGCTATCGGTGCTAAATTCCCAAGCTATTGGTGCTCAATTTCCAAGCTATCGGTGCTCAACTTCCAAGATCGGTGACACTTCCCAAGCATGCGGTGCTCAACTTCCCAAGTATCGGTGCTCAATTCCAAGCTATCGCTGCTCAACTTCAAGCTATCGTGCTCAACTCCCAAGCTTATCTGCTCAACTTCCAAGCATCGCTGCTCAACTTCCCAAGCTATCGTGCTCAATTCCCAAGCTATCGTGCTCAACTTCCCAAGCCATCGCTGCTCAACTTCCCAAGCTATCGGTGCTCAACTCCCAAGCTAACGGTGCTTAACTTCCCAAGCTATCGGTGCTCAATCCCAAGCTATCGGTGCTCAACTTCCCAAGCTATCGGACTGTCAACTTCCCAAGCTATCGGTGCTCAACTTCCCAAGGATCGGTGCTCAACTTCACAAGCTATCAGTGCTCTCAACATCAGTCTTCCCAAGCTATCGTGCTCAACTTCCCAAGCTATCGTGCTCAACTTCCAAGCTATCGTGCATAACTTCCAAGCTATCGTGCTCAACTTCCCAGCTATCGTGCTAATTCCAAGTATAGTGCTCAACTTCCAAGCTATCGGTGCTTAACTTCCCAAGCTATCGGTGCTCAACTTCCCAAGCTATCGGTGCTCAACTTCCCAAGCTATCGGTGCTCAACTTCCCAAGCTATCGGTGCTCAACTTCCCAAGCTATCGGTGCTCAACTTCCCAAGCTATCGTGCTCAACTTCCCAAGCTATCGTGCTCAACTTCCCAAGCTATCGCTGCTCAACTTCCCAAGCTATCGTGCTCAACTTCCCAAGCTATCGTGCTCAACTTCCCAAGCTATCGCTGACTCAAACTCCCAAGCTATAGGTGCTCAACTTCCAAGCTATTGGTGCTTAACTTCCAAGCTATCGGTGCTCAACTTCCAAAGCTATCGGTGCTTCAACTTCCCAAGCTATCGGTGCTCAACTTCCAAGCTATCGGTGCCAACTCCCAAGCTATGGTGCTCAACTTCCAAGCTATCGGTGCTCAATCCCAAGCATCGGTGCTCAACTTCCCAAGTATCGGTGCTCAAATTCCCAAACTATCGCTGCTCAACTTCCCAAGCTATCGTGCTCAACTTCCCGAGCTATCGTGCTCAACTTCCCAAGCTATCGCTGCTCAACTTCCCAAGCTATGTGTGCTCAATTTCCCAAGCTATCGTGCTTAACTCCCAAGCCATCGTGCTCAACTTCCAAGCCATCGTGCTCAACTTCCCAAGCTATCGATGCTCAACTTCCAAGCTATGTGCTAACTTACAGATATTGTGCTCAACTTCCCAGCTATCGGTGCCAATTCCCAAGCTATCGGTGCTCACCTCCCAAGCTATCGTGCTCAACTTCCCAAGCTATCGGTGCTTAACTTCCCAAGCTATCGGTGCTCAACTTCCCAAGCTATCGGTGCTCAAACTCCCAGTATCGTGCTCAACATCCAAGCTATCCGTGCTCAACTTCCCAAGCTATCTGTGCTCAAGTTCCCAAGCTTCGGTGCTCAACTTCCCAAGCTATTGGTGCTCAATTCCCAAGCTATCGGTGCCAAATTCCCAAGCTATCGGTGCTCAACTTCCCAAGCTACCGGTGCTCAACTTTCCAAGCTATCGTGCTCAACTTCCAAGCTATCGTGCCCAACTTCCAAGCTATCGTGCCCAACTCTGATTAAATGCACCTGAGAGAGAGAGGTAATCAAGGCTGATTACCCCTTTCTTGAATAGATACACCTGATCAGAGGGTAATTTATGGTGGCCATACACGCTAAGATTTCATGTCATATGATCGTCCGATCGTGTATGGGTGATCCCACGAAAGATTTTTTCAATCGGACCAGTTTCAATTTTTTTGAGTCAGTCAATCTGATTGGTACAATCGCGTTTCATACGATCGGATTGTAGCACCTATGTCCACCATTTTAGCACACCTAGGAAGGGGCAGACACTAGTCTACTAGGAGTCAAGATTTACTTTACAACCCTGTAATTCTGTAAATAAATCCCTGTGAAAAAGCAAGTGAGGTTTAATCAGTTATTTCTGGGTAAAAATGTGTTTCAGCCTGAAGATTTTATTTTTCTCCTTCCCATAAAAGTCATAGAAAAACATGATAAAACCCGGAAATTAACATTACCCTGTAGCATTCCCATACGCACCGTCCCCCAAGTCTCATTTTAATGAAAAATAATAAATCCTACTTTGACGTGAATATAAAGTATCTTAGGAGCAGACGGTAACGTATAGAAATACGCGCAATGCAGCCAGTTTGCGTTATGACCTTTAAATAAACGAAGAACAGAAGATAGCGGAATGTCTTCGGCTCATAAACTATCAGGAAGGCTCATGGAATTTCCACCCAGAACCTGAATTCATCACCCTCATAATATGTGACATTTCAGGGGTAACAAATGGCCCCATGTGCTGGAAGGATTTTCTAGGTTCTAAGAAGAAAGTGTCGATGAAGGATACTGCCAGATTAAACAAACCTTGAAAAGCTCCAGCCGGTAGATGATGGCTAAATCAGAGAACCCGAGAGCAGACGGGGGAAGACATTAAATACAATCCACCAGGCTCATATTACAGGAGAGTAAAGTTACACAGCCTGGGGCCATAGACACTGTGGCACTTTTAACACACCTTGTACATTTACAGAAGTAATTCTCATTTCTTTAATGGGCTGCACTAAAATGTGTGTAGATAGTGATCATCCTTCTTGGCCTGCGGTGTCTCCATAAGATCCTAAGATCATAGGAAACAAAGCATACGAATCACTACCTTTGTCTTTTTTTTTTACAAAGGATTTTAATGGAATTTCTAAGTTCCTTTTTTTTTTAATGCAGGATAAAGTATTAAAGCTGGCTATACACCAATATAGACCTGACCAGAAGAAGGTCTGTACCAGTGTCCTGGAACACCACAGCTTTGTCCCCAGGGGATGGGGCAGAGCCAGGGCATTCGGGAACATGACTGGGCAGTCTAGAAACAGAGATTAAATAGGCTCCACCCCCTCCTGGTATTGGTGTTAAGGGTATGTAACAACGATCAATTTTTTTTATACTGTTTCGATCGATTCTGCAGGTTGGATTGTCCACCAGGATACCAAGGAATCCCCAGTGGGCTGACAGTCCATAATTAAAGGTAAGGAGAAGTACACCTCATGCAGTAACTACTTTCTGGCTCCTCCAAATCAGTGTCACTGACAATTCTCCCAACTCTAACATTGGAGAGTAGATGTTAATAAAGTAAGGGAAGGAGCGAGAAAGCAGTCAGTTACTGCTTGGGTATAATTATCCATTAAGTAGTGAGATAGATACATGACAACATCGTTCAGGAAGTAAACAATTGGTTGCACACATCGGGCACAATCCATGTAAAGCCAGCCTGACAGGTATAAAGTAATGTTTATAGTTTGCAGTAAAATCTTTAAAATTCTTTAAGAAAAATGAACTAAGGGGCACATTTATAAAGGTTCGTTAAACTTTTCACCTTCTTTAACACAGCGTTTTCGCCTAATTTGGCCTTTTTGCTATTATACAGCAGTGATAAACCGTAGCGAAAGGTCATTACCGCTACATTTCACTTTTTGCATACATCGTGCGGTTACGCTCAATCATATTTATAAAATGGCAAAAAGTGGTATTTTTGCGTTAAGTTCAGCCATTCAATTCACCAAGTCTGAGGTGGCGAAAACGCATGAGTGGCCATTTATTATCCTGCCAATGGGTCCATGGAGGTGTCAGTACATTGTGGAGTGTTTCTCGATACTAATAAGTACTCAGGGGGGGTGTTAGACTATTTTCTAGCATTTACTGTAATACGATCTGAGATTTCGAATTTTTTTTTTTTTTTAATGTTCCGATTTTCTTATTTACATAAAGTCAAATGGGGGTCTGAGGGACATATTTATAAGGGGCATTAGTTTTGCTTTTTTTTCTCACCAGACTTCACCACAATTTTTTAAACTTTTAATCTTTCCTTTCATCAGCGAAAATCATGTAGCAAAAAGTAGCACTAATAATGTGAACAAGCTCAGCACATATGATAGTAAATAGGTAATACTCCTGGTGGGTTATCAAAGTAGTATTAAATGGTTAATACACACAGAACGCCTATCTTTGTTATTAAAATAAAAATTGGTCTTTTTTCAGCCAAAGATATAATAGTATAAAACTCAAAAGGTGAATTTTCTTATTTCATTAACAGGACATTTTTTAGCATTGTTTATTTTAGCAAACTGCAGCTAATTAACAAACCAGTAACATTAATATGGGAACATCCCATAGTTGCTGTGTAAGGAATAGTCATGTTAATGGAACCTTCAGTAAGTAATGATTTGTTCAAAATTCTGGTTAAAAATGCAAAAAATGCAACAAAAGGGAGAAAAGGGGCAAAAAGGCGAAAATTCCCCTATTTATAAATAGCTTTTAAATTACAAAAAGTGATAAAATAGCTCTGGAATTACACTAGAGAGCAATCTCTCTCTTTCACAGATAACCCACTTCTCGCAATGAAAAGGCGAAAACTATCGCCACACATCGCCGCAGCGATACTTTCCGCAAAAGCGGAAAGCGAAAATGAGCAGTTTTATAAATAGGCGAAAATAGCGCTATTTGTCATTGTGATAACATAGCGATCGTTTATAATATGCCCCTAAATAACAATAAATAAGCATTAGATATGCATTTGCCATTTTGGCCCAAAAATTTGATCACACGTGTGTTAATCACATGGTCATTTAATTTTCAATCAGTTAGACTGCTGATTGGTTAATTGATCAGTCTGTTTGAAAGGAACATCAGGCAGGGTGGGACATCAAACTGGAATCTAAGGCTGGGTACACAGGAACGGATTTTTCGCTCTGACCGACCATTTGCACACTAGCAAGCAATCGGTCAGGACGAATCATGTAATCTCGGTCAGTGTCACCGTGGCTGGACAGTTCGCCGAGATTTCCAACATATCCGATTGCCCGGCGAAAGTCACCTCAGATTTTAAGCATGACCGACCAATACACAAAAATATCAGTTGGTTCAGCCGAAAAATCTGTTTGGTGCGCCCAGCCTGAATATATTATATATAAAATAATGGTAATTGGATTCAACGCACTCCCAGGTCTTATTCATCCAAATCTTTTATTGTGTTCAATACAACATAGTGTAGGCCTACACTATGTTGTATTGAACACAATAAAAGATTTGGATGAATAAGACCTGGGAGTGCGTTGAATCCAATTACCATTATTTATGATTTGATAACCTCAACAGCACCTAGGCTTCTAAAGAGGGTGGGTGAATTGAGTGCCTGGACTATTGCAAGATTATATATATATAATATATATAGGGACCATGAGGAACATATGTGACTCATATAGACCCCGAGGCAGATATCCCCCGATCAAAGTCTACAGAGCGCGCTCCCAGCCGCTGGTTATGTTCAAGTTTGTTGTAAATGTAAAGCTCACAGCTTGTGTGGAGATTTTCCTTTCGCTCTGTGGTTCTAATAGTTCTGAAATCATGAAAGGCGACAGCTATAAATAGGAGATATACTTGCGGAATTCACCTGGTCTCTTATCTATGGAATAATACACAAGAGTGAGCGTTCTTTTTTTTTTGTCAAATCGTTAGAGAAAAAAGTTTCTAATTCTAATTATACCCATTTATTCCTGGATCAGCATTTCATTGTATATTTAAACCTTTAGTAGAGGTCCTTAGCTCGGGAAAGGCAGCGTGGTCAAGGGCTAGGTGGCGTAAATACAGGTTGTATTCTATATAGTCTAGAGTACAATGAAAATAACATCCAATAAAGGTGTTTATTTAGGAGCTCAAGTCTGGTATGTTTAAGTCCACTGGCTGCTTCTTTTGCCATCTGTAGCCCATCAGTGCATCACAATGTCTGGCCTGGCCATTTAGAAAGGTTACTACATTAATGTTCCTTTTACTCCAGAGAGCAATAGTTGTTCTGGGTTATTTTCAGTAATTCTGGGTTTTCAATCATTCAGTCTACACCATAGTTATCATGGGGAATTAACGTCTACAATGGTCTCCCTGTCACGTCATATAGTATGTGCCAGAAAGGGAAAATATTGACCTTCATGTAACCGTTGTTCAGTGGGTTATATCGTACTTTTACGGTAACCCACGGTTATGCAGGTTTTTAAATTAGCCCCCATGTTTCTTTCTATCCTGTATACAGTGGCATGAATGAAGTAAGGGCTCGAAAGCGGGGAAACTGGGAGGTAAGAGGGCCCGTGATTATCTCCAGGTTTGGTCCTTTAAACAGCTGATTGTATGTACCTCTGAGCCGTATTTGAAGACCCGCAGCCGCAGTAAGCTTTTTAGCGATACAAAGGTTAGTTGTTCTACGATTGAGATCGTACATGTACGACCGAAAAGTTCGGTAATTACCGAATGTAAACTACCACCTATGGGGATCGTAAATCTACGATTTCGTTATTGTAGATTATCAATTGGTATCGGTAACTTACGACCGTTAAACTGATCGGAAATTTGTTTTACCGATCACTAAAGGCTTTACAAATATGGCCCTTTATGTTATTCGTGTGATCAGTGTTTATAAACAGCTGATCAGGAGATTCGGGGAGGGGGGGTGTCAGGGGTCTGACTCTGGCCTCCAATTACGTGGGGGTGTGCCTTGGCCCCTGCAGTTTGCCCTACCCGTATACATAGTTAGTGTATGTTAAGTTAGTTGTGTGGGTAGCAGTTGCACTAAAGTGTATAGGAGTTTTATTCTTTTACCTTAATGATTTTGGTGCTATTGATGACCGCGCCACCTTTCATCTTGCACATAATATAGGCTGATATTATTTATTTTTATTATTTATTTAATGGTTGCCCACCTTGCCAACATCTTAATTCTGATTGCTGTTTGACTTGTTTGTGTAGAGCTGAGACATTAATCATTGTGAGCTCATGAAGGATTCAGGGCAGGTTTGGTTGACAATAATTTTTCCTTAAAGTAATTAAGGACAACAAGATGGGAGTATTTCCCCCAAAGCAGTGAGATGATCCTTTGCAAGGAACAGCCAAGCCAGTGATATGGACAGTTCCCAGGCTGCAATGTCCCATAGAAGATGCAGCCAAGTTTCTTCCCCAGTCACTTAACTAAAGCCAGAAAACCAGATGTCAGCAGGCACATTAATGATTTAAAACACAATCACCAAACGACTCAGTCGCTGGAGAATCAATCACACTTCCAGACAAGTGGCGATGATGGTGATGATAAAGGTTGGGATGAAGTGTCCCATGATTCGGGAGACTTGGAGAAATAAATAAAACAGGCGAAATGAATGGGGAATCGTACATGGTTAATACTGCTGACAAATGAAACGAAAGGAATGTAATAAAATAAAACCATTACTGTCCATAGAACACAGTCAATCAGCATCAATGGGAATAGGACCAACTGTAGTTTTCTATCCACAATTTAAACGGCAATATAGATAACGGATCTTGAAACTTGTGTCAGGATGGTTGTTTTTTGGCATACACGAGCAGATATCTAATGTGGTATCTGATGTGATCCTTTGGGTAACTGCCTGGGTATGGTGGTTTTCTAGAAGTCTTTCTGACATTTGTACAAACAGACTCCATTGTTAGACAGGTCACCACATCTAAAATAAGTAAACTACTTCTTAAATAAGGATACCTTTCCTTAACTAAGAAACAACACCTTAAATAAGAATACAACTTTTAAATAAGTAAAACCTTTCCTAAATAATGATACAGCTCCTAAATAGTATACCATCCTTCTATATGTATTACAACTCCTTAAATAATATACAACTCCTTAAATAAGTATAGACTCCTTAAATAAGGATACTACTCCTAAAGGAATAGTTCACCAGGAAGCGATCAAGACCTGTCAGAGTGTGGATCATGGTGGATCTCGCAAAACGTAAGTTCTTTCACTCTTCATCCCTGGCTCCACAGATATTGATTGAAGGTAAGGCATAGCTCCTTAACCCCCTGGGCTTCAATCAATGACTCTTCAACCTACAACTTTTCAAACTCGCAGACTATTTTCAATAATTATCAAAATTCTAAACGATAACCCTCAAATATGGTGTTCGGTACACTAAAATTCAGTGATAACCCTCAAATGTGGGTCGGTAGCCCTCAAATTCAGCGAAACCCACAAATGTGGCGTCCGGTAAATCTCAAATTCAGTGATAACCCTCAAATATGGCGTTCGGTAACCCTCAAATTCAGTGATAACCCACAAATATGGCGTCGGTAACCCTCAAATTCAGTGTAACCCTGAATGTGGCATTGTTACCCTGAATTTGTCCATATCCCTAGAATGCGGCATTCGGTAACCTCAAATTCAGTGAACCCTCAAATATGGCATTCGGTAACCTCAAATTCAGTGAAACCCTCAAATATGGATTCGGTAACTGTCAAATTCAGTGATACCCTCAAATATGGCATTCGGTAACTGTCAAATTCAGTGATAACCCTCAAATGTGGCGTTCGGTAACCCTCGAATTCAGTGATAACCACAAATATGGCATTCGGACCCCGAATTCAGTGATAACCTCAAATATGGCATCGGTAACCTCAAATCAGTGATAACCCTCAAATATGGCATTCGGTAACTGTCAAATTCAGTGATAACCCTCAAATGTGGCGTTCGGTAACTGAAATTCAGTGAAACCCTCGAATGTGGCGTTCGGTAACCCTCAATTCAGTGATAACCCTCAAATATGGCATTCGGTAACTGTCAAATTCAGTGATAACCCTCAAATGTGGCGTTCGGTAACCCTCGAATTCAGTGATAACCCACAAATATGGCATTCGGTAACCCTCGAATTCAGTGATAACCCTCAAATATGGCATTCGGTAACCCTCAAATTCAGTGATAACCCTCAAATATGGCATTCGGTAACTGTCAATTCAGTGATAACCCTCAAAATGGCGTTCGGTAACCTCAAATTCAGTGATAACCCTCAAATATGCATTCGGTAACTGTCAAATTCAGTGATAACCCTCAAATGTGGGTTCGGTAACCTCAAATTCGTGATAACCCTCAAATGTGGCATTCGATAACCTCAAATTCAGTGATAACCCACAAATGTGGCGTTCGGTAACCCTCAAATTCAGTGATAACCCACAAATGTGGCGTTCGGTAACCCTCAAATTCAGTGATAACCCTCGAATGTGGCGTTTGCTAACCCTTGAATTTGTCCATATCCTACAATGCGGCATTTGGTAACACCTCGAAATTCAGCAAAAATCCTTGAATGCAATGTTCGCTAACCACAATATCGCAATAACCCTGGAATGTGGCGATCGATTTGGTAACCCTCAAAAATTCAACTGTAATAATCGTTAGCCCTGCTGTGTTGTGTGCACCAGTGAAAGTAGTAGATATTCCTAGCAATCTTGTCTGTTCTCACAAAAAAATATACAAGTTGTTACTACAAAGTATTTAAACTAATATTCTGCTTAGGGAGGGAAAATGAATGTTATTTTGGGTTCTTTGGGATAATGATATATTATTTGCCTTGTTTTTTTTTAAAACTAAATGGCACAGTGACAAAAACAAACTACATTAGCACTTACCTGCCAGGAAAGTCGCATTACTGACTGCACAAGAACAACGCAGGAATCACAATTCTAGCAAGCGAAAGTCTTACAGAATGGCTTTTTATCATCCAAACATATTAAACCCAAATACCCAATCTATCACAAACCTTCAGAGAATAATTGGTAAAGCAGGAGTGTTCCCAAGATACTATCAGGTAGAAAAGCTCTCAAAGAAGTTCATGCTGAATCAGCTGATTAAAACAATGAACCTCGTCTTTCTATGCAATCCCTAATCAAACACAAACAGTAAAATTGTATAAAACAGAGAGGTACCGCCCCTTCCCTAGTTCAGCGACCTCAGACATGCTCAGTAAACAATTTCAGATTTTTATACTTTTATATCTGAACTTACTGGCTGGCCTGTTAACCACATATACGGATAGAGAACCCGTTTACAGTAAAGTTATGATTGATTTATTTGGCCTTGTATTATGTAGCGTGATAGCAATTTAAATTCTTACAATAGTTTGAATGAGAGAAATTGATTATGGCCAGGGAGATAGAAATCTAACCTCTGACCAGATATTTGGAAGAAACTCTCCAGTATAAACATTCTGTTGAACTGAACATGTTTTGGAATGTCACACACGCAGTGGAATTCACCACTATCGCTGCAGTTAGTGGATTATACCCCAGTAGCACAAGTTCAACAAAATAACATTTCCCTGTGTTACATTCCCCCTTTGTGTATTTAAATAGAAAAAACTATTCCAGTTTTTCTATAAACTGAATAGCTTGTGCAGCAGACTCACAAATCTTTGTTTTTAAAGCAACTTACACTGTGCATCAGGGCTATGAACGTAATCCACTATTGGTCTTCAGTGTATCTTCTCTTTCAATGCACCTGAGATATTATACTTTCAAACCCCTATTACCGCTGCATTTAATACCAGACATTTGCGAGTTATAACAGTTTGTGGCATCTGTGTGTATATATCTTATATATTCTATAATATCATCATCCAGGTCATGTATATCTGTAATATTCATTCATCCAGGTCATGGTATATCTGTATATTCATCCATCCAGGTCATGGTATATCTGTAATATTATTCATCCAGGTCATGGTATACGTAATATTCATCCATCCAGGTCATGGTATATCTGTAATATCATTCATCCAGGTCAAGGTATCTGTAATATTCATTTATCCGAGTCATGGTATATCTGTTAATATCATCCATCCAGGTCATGGTATATCTGTAATATTCATTCATCCAGGGTCATGGTATAATCTATAATATTCATTCATCCAGGTCATGGTATATCTGTAATATTCATTCATATCCAGGTCATATTATATCTATAATATCATTCATCCAGGTCATGGTATATCTGTAATATTCATCCAGGTCATGGTATATCTGTAATATCATTCATCCAGGTCATGGTCTATCTGTAATATTCATTCATCCACGTCATGGTATATCTGTAATATTCATTCATCCAGATAATGGTATATCTGTAAATTCATTCATCCAGGTATTTATATCTGTAATATCATTCATCCAGGTCATGGTCTATCTGTAATATTCATTCATCCAGGTCATGGAATATCTGTAATATTCATTCATCCAGGTCATGGTCTATCTGTAATATTCATTCATCCAGGTCATGGTCTATCTGTAATATTCATTCATCCAGGTCATGGAATATCTGTAATATCATTCATCCAGGTCATGGTATATCTGTAATTTCATCATCGAGGTCATGGTATATCTGTAATATTCATTCATCCAGGTCACGGTATATCTGTAATATTCATTCATCCTAGTTTAGTGGATTATACCCCAGTAGCACAAGTTCAACAAAATAACATTTCCCTGTGTTACATTCCCCTTTGTGTATTAAATAGAAAAAAACTATTCAGTTTTCTATAAACTGAATAGCTTGTGCAGCAGACTCACAAATCTTTGTTTTTAAAGCAACTTACACGTGCATCAGGGCTATGAACGTATATCCCCTATGGTCTTCAGTGTATCTTCTCTTTCAATGCACCTGAGATATAGTACTTTCAACCCCTATTACCTGCTGCATTTAATACCAGACAATTTGCTGAGTTATAACAGTTTGTGCATCTGTGTGTATTATTCTATATATATCTATAATATTCATTCATCCAGGTCATGGTATATCTGTAATATTCATTCATCCAGGTCATGGTATATCTGTAATATTCATCCATCCAGGTCACGGTATATCTGTAATATTCATTCATCCAGGTCATGGTATATCTGTAATATTCATCCATCCAGGTCATGGTATATCTGTAATATTCATTCATCCAGGTCATGGTATATCTGTAATATCATCCATCCAGGTCATGGTAATCTGATATTCATTCATCCAGGTCAAGGTATATCTGTAATATTCATTATCCGAGTCATGGTATATCTGTTAATATTCATCCATCCAGGTCATGGAATCTGTAATATTCATTCATCCAGGTCATGGTATATCTAATATTCATCATCCAGGTCATGGTATATCTGTAATATTCATTCATCCAGGTCATATTATATCTATAATATTCATTCATCCAGGTCATGGTATATCTGTAATATTCATCCAGGTCATGTATATCTGTAATATTCATTATCCAGGTCTCATGGTATATCTGTAATATTCATTCATCCAGTATGGTAATCTGTAATATTCATTCATCCAGTAATGGTATATCTGTAATATTCATTCATCCAGGTCATAGTATATCTGTAATTTCATTCCATCCAGGTCATGGTCATAATCTGTAATATTCATACCATGCCAGGTTCATGGAATATCTGTAATGTAATATTAATTTCATCCAGGTCATGGTATATCTGTAATAGTCATTCATCCAGGTCATGGTATATCTGTAATATTCATTCATCCAGGTCATGGTATATCTGTAATATTCATACATCCAGGTCATGGTATATCTGTAATATTCATCCATCCAGGTCATGGTATATCTGTAATATTCATCCATCCAGGTCATGGTATATCTGTAATATTCATTCATCCAGGTCATGGTATATCTGTAATATTCATTCATCCAGGTCATGGTATATCTGTAATATTCATTCATCTATGTCACAGTATATCTGTAATATTCATCCATCCAGGTCACGGTATATCTGTAATATTCATTCATCCAGGTCATGCTATATCTGTAATATTCATCCATCCAGGTCAAGGTATATCTGTAATATTCATTCATCCAGGTTATGGTATATCTGTAATATTCATTCATCCAGGTCATGGTATATCTGTAATATTCATTCATCCAGGTCATGGTATATGTGTAATAGTCATTCATCCAGGTCATGG
>JAACNH010005491.1:0-20137 GCA_019447015.1 Hymenochirus boettgeri
ATCATAAACTCTTCTGCTGTGTGCAGTTTGGCTGTAACTGGAATAGTGACAACTGGTTGGTGTGAATTGCATGCTGGGTAATTCCCGCCATCCTTCATAGCGAGGCCTCAACTTACTGTGCATTTAAAAACATTTGCCCCATGTAACAGACTGTAATGGAAAAGATTGGGGGGTTCTGGTAATAACAGACTTAGCTATAGCAAACAATGCCAGGTAGCAACGCTAGAGCTAGCAATATTGTCTTGCATAAAGAGGGGAATAGATTCAAGAGAGAAAAAATTTATTCTCCCTCTTCAAGGCACTGGTAAGGCCTCATTTGGAATATGCGGGTCCAGTTTGTTGGAATCCCATATACAAAAGGGACATCTTGGAAATTAAACCAGTTCAGAGAGCAACTAAATTAATAAGGTAATGGAGGGGCTTGAATATGCAGCAGATTGACAAGTTAGGGCTGTTTACATTGGAGAAGCGACGTTTGCGTGGGGACATGATAACCTTATCAAATATATTAATCCCATACATGAACTCTCTGTTGCATTGTTCACTAATAGGTCATATCAGAGGACACGTGGACATCCTTTAAGGTTGGAAGAAAAGAATTTTCATCTTCAGGTTAGGAACGGTTTCTTTACAGTGAAAACGGTGAAACTGTAGAACTGTCTCAGCAGATGTGGTAATGCAAGTTCATTGAATAGCTTTAAAAAAGGCCTTGATAAGTTTTTAAAACTAAAAAATATGTGAGAATTACTGGTATTAATGCATATATATCTGGTTGAATCCAGGGATACTTTCCGATTGCCGTTTGGAGTCAGGAAGGAATTTCTTTTTAGCTGGGGTTTTTTTTGTTGCCTTCCTCTGGATCAACTGTTTAGGTAGGTTTAAAAAAAAAAAAAAAAGAGGGTGAATAGGTTGGACTTAATGACGTATGTCTTTATTCAACCTTAAATACATGTTTACTATGTTACTAATAAAGAAAAAAATTTTCCTGTAAGTTTTCTGTCCTGTTCTGTTTCTTCTTTAGGGTTAGGGAATATGCATGCGATTGCGCATTCAAAATGCAGATCGCATGCGTTTGCGATTCGCAAATGGATGCACAATCGCATTGCAACTGAAATTGCACATTTTCGGGTCATTGCCACGATTGCAATGCTCAGAAAAAAAATTGCATTCGCAGACACACTCAAATCGCGATAGTGTGGCCAGCCCTTAGCATGGACTTTTATCAACTGTCAAGAATCAGCGTTTCTCTAGTGCTTGGATACACTACAGTGTGGCCTTCCCCTTTAGTCAAAACTAGAGGCTTTAAGTGCACTTATATGTGAGTATGTATGTACCGTAATACATACTACATATAAGTCGAGGTTTTTAGGTTTTAAAATAAACCTAAAAACCTTGCCTCGGCTTATACTCGAGTCAAGTTCTTACCGGCATCACTCAGCAAATGTTTTCTGGAGAAGATCATTTCCTAGACATCCTGCCTACCCTAGGCTATAACAACATTGGCCAACACTCTGAGTCTGAATCCTTACCGGCATCGCTCAGCACTCCGAATCCGGCTGCCACGCATAGTTAGCACTGTGTATTTGCCGTCTGACGTCACTACTACTCGCGCCGGGCGATGAGAGGCGCCGAGTAGTGACGTCAGCCGGCAAATACACAGTGCTAACTATGCGTGCGCAGCCGGATTCGGAGTGCTGAGCGATGCCGGTAAGATTCAGACTCAGAGTGTTGGCCAATGTTGTTATAGCCTAGGGTAGGCAGGATTCTAGGAAATGATCTTCTCCAGAAACATTTTGCTTTTGGATCATAACATTCCACAGCACCCGCAAGAATATGCCTAATCTTGTTATTTAAGTCACCTTAAAAGTGTGTGTTGGAGCTTTTAACTTAACAGCAGAACTTTGAGCTTTAACCTAACATCAGAATTCCATATAGATGTTTGGAAACTACAACTCCCAGCAACAAAAGTATGCTGGAGTTGTAGTTTCCAAACATTTGTATGGGAATTCTGCTGTCTATTCATTTCCACCCTCGGCTTATACTCGGCCGTCCTTCAGTATCGACTGCTTACTCGGTCGTTAACTCGATATATACGGTGTAAATTTATTTATAAGACCACTTGGGTACCAGCGCTGTACATATAAAATACAGAGTATACAAACAAGGGGAATAAGTGCAAGCAATTATACAGTAAATAAAAATTAAATACAATTTCATACATAGGCTAAAACACATACACAATTATGGATATCAAATTGATATAAGTGCAGCATGCCTTGACACATTAGGAGAGTTCCCTCCCGAAGAGCTTACAGTATAATATATCACTTTTTGACCATTGTAACCATCAATCTTAAGAAAATATCTGTCTGGGCAATGTCATGGGAAAGTCAACAGATAAGATAATACAATGGGCTAGCAGACAAAACGAGCCCCGACCCAAAGGTCTTTTGGCACACAAAGTACCCACACAGCACGATTATCGCCTAAAACAGCACGCATACACATCATGCACAAATCGCACGTGTGTTGAGGCTTTACAAGTGGTGGGCCACCTTTTAATCTGGTCCCACTAAATTTTCTGATTGATGCACATGCTGATCATACATCAAATGCACATGAGGGGATTTAAACCAAGACCTACTTAGAAATCACAGCAGCCAACTTCTAGGCATTACAACCCCATGAAAAATCAAACATACATAAACTCTACTGGTGAAACAGACAACGAGGAACACAATTTAAATTGTAAACAAATGTACGAATATTCCTTCAGCCAAATGGCTGTACAATATGTGACTGTAATCACAAAATCTGTCTGTGAATATATCACTTTGCACTTAGGAGAGAACATTGTAAAATTGTTATTGCCAAGATTATTTGGCTTTGCTTATTGTTCAGTGCTGGTACAGAGGACAGAATTATACACAATGATGACTATAGGAAATTTAGAAATAGCAGAGCAAAAACTCATGTACAGATAAAGGGGGAGGCAATTAAAATGTGGCAGATTTGGGGAAATAGCCTAGGTCACCTATATCTGCTACCTGTCATATACTGGGGGTATTCTAAATGCCTCTTACCAGAACCAAAGATTATAGCCCTGTGGTGCCTGAAACCACTCAGCCACCACCACAAGGACTGATGCAATAAATGTTGCAAAAAAGCAGCAACCAACATTAGTATAGCTGGTAGACAATTGCTGATTTGCAGGCCACCTGACTGTTCATCCTATAAAGAGCGTGAGTATATACTACAGAAATTGACAGGCAGAATTAGAATTTGGTAAAGATGGAAAAGATGTAAATCAAATATATTGTAAATGCATATTGTAAATGCATGTATTTTTTGTTGATATTACAAATAAAGAATTAAAAGGAATTATATTGGGTTAGTATGCCTTTAAGGGCATGTCCACCCCCAAAACTATAACCCCCCCACTACTGGCCCCATTGTGTAGTGTAGTTTAATCCTTACCTTACATCCCAGCTCCATCTGGTTCTTCTGCTACAACCCCCCCCCCTAAAGTAAAAAAAAACGCCCACCAGGAGTATTGGACTCTGCCTCCTGTCTCCCCTCGGGAGAAGTTTGGCATCGCACGCACCCTTCTCCCCCTCCCCTTTCCCCCTCCCTCCCGATTAAGATTCCTCTCCCCTAGCGTGAAAACCTTTTATATAATATTCTCCCTGTCCCCCCATTCCCAACCGCTATAGTTTTTTTAAGTTCAGAAGCGCCCAAATATTACTTACCTTCCCTCTTTCCTCCGCCGCACTGAACTCCCGGCAGCCGCGTCCGTGATTGGCTGCCGCTCAGTTCACTTTCTGAACTTAAAAATAAAGCGGTTGATGGGATGGGGACAGGAGAATATTATATGAAAAAACTTAAGAAGGGTGACATGCCCTTTAAAGGGACACTAAACTCCCATCAATCGAAAAAACAACTATTTGCCATTCTTTTCTATTATTCACAGGGAGGTGAGAACGCTTATTCTCACCTCCCTGTGAATAATTACGCTCGGGGGACCTAGGAACTTACCACCCCCGCCGTCCACTCGCACCGCTCCTTCACTAACAGCCGCTCTGTCCTGACCGCGCGCCCTATCTTAGGCGCATGCGTGCCAATCTAAAAGATAGGGTGCGCGATCGGGAGAGAACAGCTGTTCAGTGAAGAAGCGCTGCGAATGGAGCGCGGTAAGTTAAGTTCCAGTCCCCAAGCGTATATTATTCACAGGGAGGTGAAATAAGCATTCTGGTGAGAATAAGCGTTCTCACCTCCCTGTGAATAATAAAACGAATGCAAATAGTTGTTTTATGGTTTTAGTGTTCCTTTTTACTATTACATCATACAAACAGGTACAGAACTTTGCTGCCACACAGAAGTTTTCCATGCCTTTCCTATTTGTTTTCTGTTGTGGTCTTTCAGATTAAAGATGTCATCAGGGCTGCCATCAGACTTTTCTGGCCCCATACTGGGTAAATTTTCTGGCCCCCCCATATAGAACCAACTCAACGACGTGCATACCTCCCAACTAACATTAAGCCTGTTATATTAACGGGCGCTAGACATGCTCCACCTCCCCGATGCCACACAGACTGGTAAATATAAAATGTACCCGTTTTAGTACACACACTTAAGATGCCCTCATGCCCAGAGGGCACAGACTGGTAAATATGACATACCTTTAGCCAAGCCAACACCAGACTGGATCCTATATTAGACCCCATGTTATATTCTGCATCATGTTGCTTAAAACGTATTTCATTTGTATTGACTATTGATATATTCACCCCATTCTCCATGCTCAAATCCTTACACCTACCCATTTATGCACTGTCTGGAAAAAGGCTGCCCCTATTGGCCACACAGCATGGCAGCTCCACACTCTGTCCTGCCTATATCCATATTTCTACCTCTGTGTCAGATTGCAGCATGGCAGCTCCACACCATCTCTATCTGTCTAATATCCTGATAATAAAGATGGTGTGGAGCTGCCATGCTGTATGTGACACAGAGATACAAATTTGGATATAGGCAGGATAGGGCGGTTGCTATATTGCTATGTGACACCATCTCTATCCTGCTTATATCCATATCTTCCATCTCAGTGTGGAGCTGCCATACTGCTATGTGACAGAGATGGAGATATGTATTGGCAACATCGAGATGGCATGAGCTATGCTATGTGGCACAGAGATGAAGATATGTGCATAGGCAGGATAAGAGATGGTGTGGAGCTGCCATAACTGCTATTTGCACAGAGATGGAGATATTTAGGCAAGATAGGCAGGATAGAGATGGTGTGGAGCTGCCATGCTGCCCCCATGGGGTAGGTATATGCCCAGTAGCCCTATAGGCTATTACCTACCCCATGTGCAGTGCATGCCTTGGTAGCAGAATGCAATCAGGCATGCACCAGCAGCCCCCCAAAAGCAGTCCCTGTACACAGCAGTGGACAGAGGTAACAATGTCCCCCTCATGGACTCTCACAAACAGAAATGGGTTCAGTATAACGTAGTTACTCCATCCTGCTCTGCTATGGAGGATCACAGCACAGAAGAGCTACAAGTCCAGAGGGGGGCGAGGGGGGGCGAGCCACATAACAGTAAAGCACCTACTGACTAAGTCATGGGCCATGCAGCGACAGACACACGCCCTATTTGTCTTCTCCATCTAGGAATGGAGCCACCTAGTGGCTGAATGCAGTATTGATAGAAACAATTTTTTCCCCCTTCCTCTCACTCTCTGGGCCCCTTCCATCTGGGCCCCATACAGGATACCCCCCTTTCCCTTTGCCCCCAGATGGCGCCCTGGATGTCATGCCTGAAAGGAATGATATAATTCTAGCCATATAAAAGAAAAGCACAACAAAGTCCGATGCAGATAGAATTTGGAACAAGACCAAAACCATATTCATTACCCAACCACAACTGACATGCTACTCTTACCACACAGCCCAAACCAAACCTCAGTTTCCCACAAAAGAAAACAAATTTTTTCCAGGCCTAATATTATTATTAATTATATTCAATTATTAATAATATTAATATGATTTTTATTATAATCATTATATTACCCGCAAAATATCTCTAACCTTTACTGTAAGGTAAATCCCCCCCCAGGGTCCAACCTGGGACTGCAATGCGTGGGTCTGCAATGCATAAAACATCACGCTGCATGCTCAAATGGATAATCACATAGATCACTGAGGTCATTTGATGAAGTCATAAAAATGTATTGGAAACCCAGTAGCTTTCTATTTATACCCTTGGTCCCCTGCTACATAATTTGCAATCTTTGTGAAAAAGTGGAACTTGCTCTTGGTTTATATCAAAACACACACAAAACCTTCACAGACATCTCTGAACATTACTTCCCTTTAGTTTTAGGAAGTGGTTTAGCGTTTGCCACACTGTCAGCTTATCTACTATATGACATGGTAACCTCTAGCACTGTAAATAAGACTATTCAGATGCCAGGATGCATGTGAATTGGATTTCCGAGGCCTTGATTTCATTACGCTCTGCATATTGAATTGAGATGTTATTTTTAATGAGATATAAAGAATATTGCAGATATCTGTCTGATGATATGCGAAGACAAGGAAATGCCAAACACAACATTATTTTAAGGTAAACTAAAGCAAAAATATAATAAGCCTAATGAAGAATGTGCAGCATGTTTTTTGAAGCCTCTATATGGAAAACCCAGAGGTGTATTTTGTAGTTTTCACCTGCAATAGTAATTAACACTATCAGTGTTATTTAACACTAGCAAGGGTTGGTTATTTATCACTAGTGGCTGTATTTTCAATATCATCGAACCCTCAAATGTATAGTTCCTTTTCGCTAACCCTAGAAGGTGTCGTTAGTAACCCTCGAATGTAATGTTCATTTTCACTAACCCTAGAATGTATCGTTCGGTAACACTCGAATGTAATGTTCATTTTCACTACCCTAGAATGTATCGTTCGGTAACCCTCGAATGTAATTTTCGTTTTCACTAACCCTAGAATGTATGGTTCGGTAACCCTTGAATGTAATGTTCGTTTTCCCTAACCCTAGAATGTATCGTTCGTAACCCTCGAATGTAATGTTCGTTTTCACAACCCTAGAATGTATCGTTCGGTAACCCTCAAATGTAGTTTTTTTCACTAACCCTAGATGTATCTTTCGGTAACCCTCGAATGTAATGTTCGTTTTCACTAACCCTAGAATGTATCGTTCGGTAACCTCGAATGTAATGTTCGTTCTCACTAACCTAAAATGTATCGTTCGGTAACCCTCGAATGTAATGTTTCTTTTCAATAACCCTAAAATGTATTTTTCGGTAACCTCGAATGTAATGTTCGTTTTCGCTAACCTAGTGTATCATTCGAACCCTTGAATGTATTTTTCCGTTTTCGCTAACCCTAGAATGTATCATTCGTAACCCTTGAATGTATTGTTCGTTTTCGCTAACCCTAGAATGTATCTTCGGTAACCCTTAATGTATTGTTCGTTTTCGCTAACCCTAGAATGTATCATTTGGTAACCCTTAATGTATGTTCGTTTTCGGCTAACCCTAGAATGTATCGTTCGGTAACCCTCGAATGTAATGTTCGTTTCGCTAACCCTAGAATGTTCATTCGTACCCTTGAATGTATTTTCGTTTTCGCTAACCCTAGAATGTATCATTCGGTAACCCTTGAATGTATTGTTCGTTTTCGCTAACCCTAGAATGTATCATTCGGTAACCTCGATGTATTTGTTCGTTTTCGCTAACCCTAGAATGTATCGTTCGGTAACCTAATGTATTTTTTCGTTTTCGCTAACCCTAGAAGTATAGTTTGGTAACCCCGAATGTAATGTTCGTTTTCACTAACCCTAAAATGTATAGTTTCGTAACCCTCGAATGTAATGTTCCTTTCAATACACGCTAAAATGTATGTTTGGAAACCCTCGTGTAATGTTCCTTTTCAATAACCCTAAAATGTATCGTTCGGAACTCTCGAATGTAATGTTCGTTTTCACCAACGCTAAATGTATCGTTCGGTAACCCTCGAATGTAATGTTCGTTTTCAATAACCCTAGAATATATTGTTGGGTACCCCTCGAATGTAATGTTCCTTTTCGCTAACCCTAGAATGTATCGTTCGTTAACCACCTCGATGTATTGTTCGTTTTAGCTAACCCTAGAATGTATCGTTCGGTAACCCTCGAATGTAATCTTCATTTTCGCTACCCTAGAATGTATCGTTCGGTAACCCTCGAATGTAATGTTCGTTTTTTCCACTAACCCTAAAATGTACGTTCAGTAAGCCTCGAATGTAATGTTCGTTTTCACTAACCCCACAATGTATCGTCGGTAACCCTCGAATGTAATGTTCATTTTCACTAACCCTAGAATGTATCATTCGGTAACCCTCAAGGTAATGTTCTTTTCGCTAACCCTAGAATGTATTGTTTGGTAACCCTCGAATGTAATGTTTGTTTTTGCTAACCTACAAATGTATCATTATTTTTGTACCCTCGAATGTAATGTTCATTTTCACTAACCCTAGAATGTATTGTTTAGTAACCCTCGATGTAATGTTCGTTTTCGCGAACCCTAGAATGTATCGTTCGGTAACCCTCGATGTAATGTTCGTTTTCGCTAACCCCCAATTTATCGTTCGGTAGCCCTCGAATGTATTGTTTGTTTTTGCTAACCCTCGAATGTATCATTAGTTTTTGGTAACCCTCGAATGTATGTTCGTTTTCACTAACCCTAGAATGTATCTTTCGGTAACCCTTGAATGTATGTTCATTTTGCTAACCCTAAATGTATCGTTCGGTAACCCTCGAATGTAATGTTCGTTTTTTTTTCGCTAACCCTAGAATGTATCGTTCGGTAACCCTCGAATGTAATGTTCGTTTTCACTAACCCCACAATGTATCGTTCGGTAACCCTCGAATGTAAGTTTTCATTTTCACTAACCCTAGAATGTATCGTTCGGTAACCCTCGAAGGTAATGTTCATTTTCGCTAACCCTAGATGTATTGTTTGGTAACCCTCGAATGTAATGTTTTTGTTTTTGCTAACCACAAATGTATCATTAGTTTTATTGTAACCCTCGAATGTAATGTTCATTTTCACTAACCCTAGAATGTATCGTTCGGTAACCCTCAATGTATGTTTGTTTTCCTACCCCACAATGTATCGTTCGGTAGCCCTCGAATGTATGGTTTGTTTTGCTAACCCTCGAATGTATCATTAGTTTTTGGTAACTCTCGAATGTAATTTCGTTTTCACTCACCCTAGAATGTATCGTTCGGTAACCCTCAAATGTAATGTTCTTTTTCACCTCACCCTAGAAGTATCGTCGGTAACCCTCGAATGTAATTTTCATTTTCACTAACCCTAGAATGTATTGTTCAAACCTCAAATGTATTATTCATTTCGATAACCTTCGAATTGGCCATAACCCTTGAATGTAGCTGTGCAAACCCAACAATTGTCCAATCATGAAGTAAGAAGTGTTTAAACAGGTTTTGGGTGACAGGTGCTTGTTTCAGACCATTTCCCAGGTGCCACAGCAATTTACGCTAGTTACCATTGTTAGTTTATCTGTAAATCATCCAAACTTTTCGAATTATTAGCTCCCCATTGACTTTAATGGGTTCGTTTCTGAACTTCTGAGTTAAGAAACGAACTGAACTTCAGAAAGTTGGGCAATCTCTACTGATGATATTGCAAGTTACATGTATCAATGAACATTTTCAAACTACTCAACATGCAGGCTAAGAACAGGATTTATAGATGAATTTCACTGTAACAGAAGGTGTAATGATAAAGACGAGTGGCAAAGTAACATGATAATATAGCAGGATCCCAAATATGAACTGTGTACATTAAAAAAATATTACTCAATAAACTATATTTTAAAAAAGTCAATTTTTAAAAATCAAAAGTTTTTTTTTTTTTGCATACCTACAAATAATTCACCAGGTCTGAATGCAATAAATAATGCATTTGTAGGTACTTTGTGGGCTGACATTTTTTTTTTTTTTTTTAAACAAAAATGCCCATGGGGTTTTCTTTATTTATTTAAATGCTGAAAAGTTCCCAGGGGTGTTTTGAATCTGTTTGAATGACCTGGAAGGTGTAAAAAGCATTATCAAAGTACAGTGTATGGATAGTTTTTACAGGCAGTAATTACTTTGAAACTCCCCCCCTGCTATGTTACCTAATATACTGTAACTCCTCCCCGGCTGGATAAGTCTGTAAGATACAGCTTTATATGACCTACAGTAGTAGTTACATTATTTTTCCCCAGTAAGGCAGAAAAATCACATCGATTTTAGAAATACAGAAACAGATTTCTGCACTTTTATACATGAAGTGCTTTTGTGTGTTTGCCAGATCAGGGGCAAGCACAGGATTTTCAAGGGGGGTTCCTAATGGGTTACCACTGACAAGGACTGAAGGAGGTTCACGACCAATAAATCCATGTATTCTATAATATATGGATCATATAATATTATTTATTATTATGTGTGAGTTTATATATTCCATGGCGCTTTACAGTCCTTACCTGATTATCATCACAATTGGCCAATACAGATATAACCTTTACTTTTGTTTTAAAGTATATTCATTAAGGCTGGGTACAAACAAACAGATTTTTATGGCCCAATGTCTAATATTTACATGTATCATGTAAAAAAGGTGACCTCAGTGGCGAATGTTTTGATCGCCTGTTTGCCTGGATCAGATGAACGTGCCATATGACCTTTAGTAAATTTGCAATCATGCAGTCCATTGGAGACATTTTTCGTGACCGACCAAAGGTCGGGACAAAAATTTTCTGTGTGTATCCCGCTTACCCTACTTTTTACTGAAAATCCACATTTGCACTACATTACATTTTAAGTCTGAACTGTGACACTGTCTGCGGATCTGACATAATTTGCTGAATATTGTCGATATTGGGACCTATCGGAAATACGGAAATTTCCATTACCCTCTACTACATTAGAGGGGAGCCTAATACAATGTTGACAGTCAGCTATACAACCACCCCCAGGATTTCCTAATGTCCCTATTCCTGCCCACTAAGCCCATCACAGTGTAGTAGGTCCAGTAAGTACTGAATAAACACCCAGTCTCAGGAATCAACCTCAGGCAGCTGCAGGGTTAGGTTAATGTTGATACAGATCTCTATGCTGCTGTCAATCACAGGACAGACTGGATACATTTTTGAAAACTGTTGCTTCTCACTCACAACTCAATTAACAATGTAACAGTCATGTAACATCTATGTAGCAGTCTATGTAACAATCTATGTAACAGTCTATGTAACAGCCTATGTAACAGTCTATGTAACAGTCTATGTAACAGTCTATGCAACAATCTATAAAACAATCTATGTAACAATCTATATAACAATCTATGTAACAATCTATATTACAATCTATGTAACAGCCTATGTAACAATCTATCATCTATGTACACAGTCAATCTATGTAACAATCTAATGTAACAGTCTATGTAACAGTCTATGGGCAGGAGAAGTGGAACAGCAGATGACAATCATTTGTGTATATTGACCTCATTTTAGATATGGCATTTCATGTATAAAGTCTTTAAAATGTACCTTTATTTTGCCAGCTACATTTCTGTATTTTCGCTTTCATATTTAAAGTATGTGTATTAAATGATCAAATGCCGCATCGGTAACAATGCAACATAATTTAACTGGGCTATGCCTATTTTATCTGGAACATCTGTAGCATATGTTCATCTTCAGGGACATTACAACCGCAGGAGCCTGTAGGCACAAAAACCTGGCCTCATTAGCCCCACCCCTACACAGATCACACCCCCCAAACCACACCCATTTCCTCATTTTTGGTAACAAAGTGGACTATATAGGAGGTGGAGGGGTAAGAGGAAAATTAACAGCCATGCCTAGGCAAGTGCCTACTGTGTCTCATGGTAAATCCGGGCCTGTTCACCCTCATTAGAATACTTATGGTCCCTTCCTAAAATATTTACCAAATCAATTATTGTCATCCTATATAATAAAATGCAGTTGCGTCCCTGTGTCTCTGTGTGTGTGGCTGCAATCTACCTGATTGGCTGCTTCTTTTCCCTTCAGAGCAGAACAGCCAATCGGATCACAAGTTTGCATTAAGGGCGGGACCACAGACTACAGACTGCTGGCTGCTCTGGGTGGGTTGATTTCTTAAGTTAACTCTTCACAGTGTGAAAATTCCTGCCATGCTGCATTACTGGGTCTGACACCAAAACTGTACACACACCAGGTATGTTCTAAGATCTCTGGGTGGGGGCAGTGAGGCAGGGGTAGCTGGTAGGGTTTTTGTCCTGGACCCCAATGATATTAATCATGTGTCTGTGGGGGTTGTGAGGAGAGGGTTGCACTAGACATCAATGTCTGGGTGAGGTGGGGGGAGTCAGAACTGCTCACTGACATGACACCATGCTAAATTAACCTCCTATTAACCAAAGGTGTCAGGGCTGGCTGTAAAACAGAGTGAAGAGGGGGGGAGGGTCTGGACAAGGGGGTGGGACCTGGGTCTGGGGCAAAGGAGGGGCCCTGGGTCTGGCAGCAGAGGGGGGCTGGGACAGAGGGGGGGCCCTGGTTCTGGGACAGGGGGGGGGGGGGGGCTGGGTTCTGGGACAGAGGGGGGCTGGGTCTGGGACAGAGAGGGGGGTCTGGGTCAAAGGGGGGGCTGGGTCTGGGACGAGGGGGGGCTGGGTCTGGACAAGGAGGGGGGCCCTGGGTCTGGGACAGAGGGGGGCCTGGTCTGGAACAAGGGGGGACCCTGGTCTGGACAAGTGGGGACCCTGGGTCGGGACAAAGTGGGGGACCCTGGGTCTGGGACAGGGGGGGTCTGGATCTGGGGCAGAGAAGAAGCCCTGGGTCTGGGACAGGGGGGGGCTGGATCTGGGGCAGAGGAGGAGCCCTGGTCTGTGACAGAGGGGGGGGCCGGGTCTGGGACAGTGTGGGGCCCTGGGTCTGGGGCAGAGGAGGGCCCTGGGTCTGGACAGACAGGGGGCCCTGGGTCTGGCACAGAGGGGGGCTGGGACAGAGGGGGTAGCTGGGTCTGGGACAGAGGGGGGCCTGGTCTGGGCAGAGGGACTGGGTCTGGACAAAGGGGGGGCCCTAGGTCTGGGACGAGAGGGGGCTGGGTCTGGACAGATGGGGACCCTGGGTCTGGGACAGAGGGGGGACCCTGGGTCTGGACAAAGTGGGGGACCCTGGGTCTGGGACAGAGGGGGGGTCTGGGACAGAGGTGGGGTCTGGGACAGAGTGGGCCCTGGGTCTGGGACAGAGGGGGGGTCTAGACAGAGGTGGGCCCTCGGTCTGGGACAGATGTGGGGGCCTGGGTCTGGGACAGGGGGCCCTGGTCTGGGGCAGAGAGGGGCCCTGGACAGAGGGGGGCCCTGGTTCTGGACAGAGGGAGGGGCCCTGGGTCTGGGACAGAGTGGGGGACCCTGGGTCTGGGACAGAGGGCGGCCTTGGGTCTGGGACAGAGAAGGGCCCTGGGTCTGGGACAGACAGGGGACTCTGGATCTGTGAGAGAGGGGGGCCTGGGTCTGGGACAGAGGTGGTGTGACCTGGGTCTGGGACAGAGTGGGGGGCCCTGGGTCTGGGACAGAGGAGGGGCCCTGGGTCGGACAGAGGGGCCCTGGTCTGGGACAGAGGGGGGCCCTGGGTCTGGGACAGAGGGGGGCCCTGGGTCTGGGACAGAGGGGGCCCTGGGCTGGGACAGAGGGGGCTGGCAGAGGGGACCCTGGGTCTGGACAGAGTGGACCCTGGGTCTGGGACTCTGGATCTGTGACAGAAGGGGGGTCTGGGACAGAGGGGGTGGGACCTGGTCTGGGACGAGGGGGGACCCTGGACTGGGAGAGAGGGGGGCTGGGTCTGGGACAGGGGGGACCCTGGGTCTGGGACAGAGGGGGGGCCCTGGGTCTGGGGCAGAGGAGGGGCCCTGGGTCTGGGGCAGAGGAGGGGCCCTGGGTCTGGGACAGATGGGGGACCCTGGTCTAGGACAGAGAGGGGGGGAACTGGGTCTGGGACAGACGGGGCCTAGGTCTGGGGCAGAGGGGGGCCCTGGGTCTGGGACAGGGGGGGACCCTGGGTTGGGACACTAAGAGGGAACTGTGGCCTTGGGACAGTGGAGGATGGAGGCACTCTGGGCTTTTAGCGCCTGTTATTGTAACAGCTTAAAGTCTAGTTTTTATATAAATGTTTTAGGTGGATACGGTGAATTCTTTGTAGTGAGCAGCATAGCTTTAGAATGAGCTGGTTTGCTGGCATGGTCATGCACAATGTTTCTGTTTAATGGGAATGAGGAAATCAGATACAATGCCTGTCCATGGTAAGCCACATGTCAGCTGCTAGATAATCATTATCTACAGCTCAGCAAAAGAAACAAATATGAACATTTTGATGTGTACATGTTAACACAATATGACAAATGGTGTTACGAAACCAACGTATGTACAGGAATTATATTACCAATGTGCACTGAAAATAGGAAGTACAATTAAATTATTATGAATCATGAGCTAAAGATTTTATTAACATGTAATTTCTGAACCTATTATACATTACAAAGGGAAATCATATTAAACAATTATGTGATTATACACCAGGTAATACAACTCATTAAATGTAGCAGTGAGTTTCAGGATATAACTGCCCTCGTAGGTCGTTGGCAAAAGTCAATTGCAGCCCAATCCTGGTTCTCAACCAACATTGTACAGATTATTAAATTGGTTGTGTCAGAAACTCAACCATAAAATGACAGCCAACACATACCATCCTATCAGGCGCAAATTAGGTTACCTACATCACGACCCACAATAGATAGCAAACCACTTCACAGAATATTATCAACAATTATACATGGCCATACGATTAACACACTGAATCAACCCCAAACCAAATAACACAATTTTACAAATCTGAACCTACCCACTATACCTACAGAAACAGCTTTAAAACTATCAGAAGTTTTATCATAACTGAAGAAGAAATCCAGAGCGTAGTCAAGGAATTCAAGATTAGGAAATCGCCAGGTCCTGATTTTTTACAGCTTTATACTATAGGAAATTTTCAAAAACACTGACAGCCCACCTACTCAAACTTGTATTATATATATTGCAAGGAACAGACACCTCCCTCCAGACATGCTAGAACCCAATATAGTAGTCATCCCAAAACCTGATAGGATACTACCCAATTAATAAACTATAGACCCATATCATTGATTAATGTGGACCTCAAAATTTATACCAAAATAAGCTAACAGAATCAAACTAATCTTACCCACAATAATAAACTTCGACAAGATGGTTTTCATACCCGATGCCAGCCAACAGTATCAGAAAGGCAATAGTGGCACTTCAGTCAGCACTGTTGGAGGGAAACCCTGAAATGCTCCTTTTCTCGAGATGAAAAGCCATCGACTGGACATACCTACAACTGGTGCTCAAGAGATTCGGTTTCCCAGCATCACTTATCCAGGCTATCTTGTCTCTCTATAATAAGCCAAAAGCCAGAATAGAAACTGTGATACCATTCCAATATATAGATATAAGGAACGGGATGAACAGGGATGCCCTGTCACCTGTTATTTGTATTATGTATGGAACCGTTGGCGGAAAGCCTTCGCACCAATCCAAGCACCATGCATCAAGATAGGAAAGACAAAACTATCTCTATTCCCGACGACACTTTGCTCTTTCTAACCACACCACTAATATCCCTACCCTATCTATCAGATATTAGCCCATTAGGACAATATCCGGATTCAAGTTAATCACAATAAATCTAGAGCCCTCAAAGTGTTCATCCCACATTCCCTATAAGACAACTTACAATCGTCATTCCACTTCAAATGGACTCAAGACTCATTAAAATACCTGGGCATATATCTCAGTAAGAGTAGGGAAAATCTAATACTAAACAACTACACTCCACATCTCCAACCTGATTCAACTTCTTCAACAATGGACTCATTTTACCAAAAATCCTATATATATTTGAGCCCTCCCCATAATCCAAAAAAAAGACTTACAGAAGCTCAGAAACCGCTAAAATAAATTTATATGGAAGAAGTGGAGCTCACGCATAAAATACACAACACTACAAGACAAGGGACAAGGGAGGCTTTCCAGCCCCCATCTTGTTTTCATACTATTAACAGCTAACTCTCACAATGCCTTCAATGGTTATGGGGCCCAGATAGGGTGGCCTGGGTAGACCTCGAAAATAAATTCTAGCGCCACTACACTCCTCCTCAATCTTATGGATTCAACCCACAGACAGACCACCCTACAAAAAACACCCAATTCACCCACAATCCATGACTCCCAATACTTATGGGACCTCTGTAACCGCCAATATGAACTAATCCAAACCCCCTCCCCCTACCTTCCAATCTTCCACACACCTACTTTTCACTAAACATCCCTAACAAGGAAATCTTATCCTGGAAAGCCAAGAAATAACCAAAATACAGATATCTATACCAACATGGAACCCTAATACCATGGGAAGAAGCAACACAAAAATTCAAAATACCACATACACAATGGTATTCCTATATAAGATATCAAATTATGCTAGAAAGATACTAAGCAACCACAGAAATACCAGACCCCACAAAAATGTAATACTCACAACCCAAGCTCACTCCACAAACATACAATATCCTCACTATATCAAATAATATGGCACGACAAACAACCAACAAAGCACTCCCCAACACAAAAATGGGAGACGAGATTATGTCAAGTGTTGGAGGAATCCCAGTGGGTGTCTACTTCAAAAACACAGCAACTTGTTCATCAATTTATATACAAAGGAGAAATCCAAAAATATTCTCTAAGACTAGTATGTCACCACCCCGGTCTTCCTACATAAATCAACCCAGCTATATCAGACAAATGTTTTAGGGAGTGCAGAAATACAGTATAGCAACCAGTACATTGTTGGTGGCTGTGCCCAGAGGTGGAACAATTTTTCATATGTTCGGACCTACTGAGGGATATTTATCTACACCCATTAAACTGTCACCCTATTGGCACTATTCAACCACCCTATTCAAAATTTGAATAATATGCAATTTTTAGTAAAACACATATGTGCAGCAGCCAGAAGCCTAATCGCTAACTCCTGGAAAGAAGAGGACTTGAATAAACTAATAGCTAACGTATGGTGGATCTATGATATAGAGTATCTAACAAACAACCTCAGAAAATTGAACAAAACATGGGATGTATGGATTTACAAATAACACCCAGGGGACAAATTTAGTCCCACACATGGCAGGACTCCTCGGATGTGGCGGCTGGACCAACGCAAGCAAGGAATTATATACTGTCAAGTGAAATACAAAAATATATTGATTGAAATTTTTTTGTTTATATAAGGATACTCAGTTCATCTATGTTATGTTAAATAATATTTTATGTTTGTTACATAAAATCAAAAGTTTCTAACGTGTATGAATATTTCAAATACAAAGAAACTTAAGAAAAAATGAATTAACAAAAAAAAATTGGTTGTGTCAGGAGTAACAGGGTTTATAGCATAGCCGATCATTACAAAACCCCTGATCTTGAGTTATAAATCTTAAAACGATCAGTTGGGGTCTTGTAACACTACTGGATGAGCTTACAACAAATCAGGTAGGGAGATTGATTGGACCAAATAAAAATTGTAAAGAAAGCACAACTTTGACTATTAAAAGCTACAGAGATGTGCAATTGTTACAGCTGGATCTAGATAGATTGTCACATTAGGCTGCTAAGTACACATAAGATTCAATTTGGTAAATGTAAGTATGCAATTTGGTCTAAAAATCCTTCTGCTGCTATAAAAGAATCTTGGAGTTTGGTGGATAACAAACATAAAAAGGACATCTTGGAAATGGAAGGGTTCAAAAAAGGGCAATAAAAAGGGGACTGGGGGAGCTTAAAGGAATAGTACACTCAAAAAATGAATCTATTATTTTTTGCTTTATTTAAAGAATGGGATGTAAAGGAGCTATGTCGTACAATTACTGCCACCACTTCCAGCATTTACTACAGTATGCTATAGAGCACACGCTATAGTATAGTAAGGACCTACGTATTTGCCATGCCTATTTAAAGAAAAGGCTTGGCAGTCCAGGACAGGCCACTCAAATGGGCTGTCCTGGTGGAAACAGACAGTTGGGTGGTATGGGCATGTTAAGAAAATAATACAAAAAGTTAAAATGTCAATTACCTGCTATCAAGAAAAAAGATCCTTGCACCAGCCTGTCTTCCTCATGGACCAGCCTAGGAAACCCTAGGTAAATGATGAGCGTTTTTCTGGGGAACAAGAAACAACTACCCTTTCCATATGTAATGTTGCCAGTCAGTCTGCTTTCTCAGAGCGTTATAAAAATGGAATGCCTACACAATATCACAAAAGAGAATTGACCTATTCTGTGCCAGAAAAGTGTACTTATTGATTGGCTTTGCCTGGTCCTCTCAATATAAGCGGTCTAGCTAGAGGTAAGCATTAACTACTACATTTGGTAATAAACTGCCTGTGTGTAATAATATAATATTGGAAACACTGAAGTTAAAACCCCCCTGGTCCCATTTAATGTACCCAGGATGAGGACATTAGATTGTACAGGACACTTACTGAAAGGTAAAGGTAGATATGCTCTGCAAGGAGGGAGTCCTACCATAGATGGGACGAAGTTTACTGAGGTAGAGGACTTGGGAATGTATTGGGAAGTGAACTAATGTACTCCTTGACTTTTTGGTCTTCACCCTGGGTATGTTAATTAGTGGCGGTTTATAGTTCCCCTTTAATTTGTTGACAGTGGACAAACAGAGAAAAACGTATGGGGGGGAAAAAGACCTTCTGACAAAATAATTGTTCTAAATACAACAGTTTTTATCAAGTCACTTTGTTATCCCACAAAAATATCAAATTGTAATATTTCTCTAGTTTCACTGGCTTCTAAAGATTTTGAATCCTACTGAAGGCTGTTGCCTTGTATGGTCACTGCCAGAGAATTTTCTTTTTTCCTAATCCTCTTTATCTCTTCACCAACCCTCTCCTGTCAGTCTGCCAGGTTTCGACATCCTAGCAGTATACAGTTGTTGTAGGTGTTTGTCATCTGAAACTGGCTGTTAATGATTACCTACCGGTAGGCTAGAAATGAGAAAAAAAACAGAAACTACCCCAAGACCTTTCGTTACATTCTGTTACAATAGTACTATAAACAAGACTATTTTTCTAGAGGTGTAATTGTTGTCACACCTTTCTGTTAACTTGCCAGTACATGGAACAGTGATTAAAGGGATTTTTTTAGGGACAGTTATCGCCACCCCAAATTCCCCCTCCCCAGTAAATAGTACCCAGGGTGAGGACCTAAACTGTGTGGTCCTCAACCTGGGTCTTACCTTATCACCTAGAACCAGTCCAGTAAATTAGGCTTCATAGCAGTTTGCAGGGCTCCACTGCTATAGTCCCGGCTTTCAACCATTGGTTGAAAACTCGGACGTAAAGAGGGCATCTCAGGAGCCGAGTTTCAGAATTGGAGGAACGTTGTTCCCAGTGGGGTGAGGACTTAGTATTTAGGTCCTCACCCACCCTGGGTGGGAAGGTGGTGAAGGGACATGGGTGGCAATATTTGTCCTTTAAATGCCCATTACTGGAACTATATTTCTTCTCAACTATAACAGTACCGTTTTTTCTGTCACTTTATTTTCCATATTCTTTAGAAAATTTGGACATTATAGCTGTCAATCAAGTGCTCGTTTATCATAAACTCTTCTGCTGTGTGCAGTTTGGCTGTAACTGGAAAGTAAAGAGGGCATCTCAGGAGCCAGATTTCAAGTGGAGGAACTTGTTCCCAGTGGGGTGAGGACCGTGTTTAGGGCCTCACCCACCCTGGGAGGGTGAGGTGGTGAAGGGACATGGGTGGCAATATTTGTCCTTTAAATGCCCATTACTGGAAACTATATTTCTTTCTAACGTACCATTTTTCTCTGTCCCGTTATTTTCCAGATATCTATAAATTTGGACATTTCAGCTGTCATCAGTGCTCTGTTATCATAAACTCTTCTGCTGTGTGCAGTTTGGCTGTAACAGGAC
>JAACNH010005492.1:0-20134 GCA_019447015.1 Hymenochirus boettgeri
TGTCCCCGCTATACCCCCACATACCTCTGGATTCTACACCCAGTGGCTCTTCCCATCATTCATCCACTTACCCAGTAGTCCCCGCTATACCCCCACATACCTTCCTGGATATCATACACCCCAGTGGCTCTTCCATCACATCCACTCTACCAGTAAGTCCCCGCTTACCCCCACATACCTTCTGGATTCATACACCCAGTGGCTCTTCCCATCATCATCCACTCTACCACAGTATCCCCGCTATACCCCCAACATACCTTCCTGGATTCATACACCCAGTGGCTCTTCCATCATCATCCACTCTACCCAGTAGTCCCCGCTATACCCCCACATACCTTCCTGGATTCATACACCCAGTGGCTCTTCCCATCATCATCCACTCTACCAGTAGTCCCCGCTATACCCCCACATACCTTCCTGGATTCATACACCCAGTGGCTCTTCCCATCATCATCCACTCTACCCAGTAGTCCCCGCTATACCCCCACATACCTTCCTGGATTCATACACCCAGTGGCTCTTCCCATCATCATCCACTCTACCCAGTAGTCCCCGCTATACCCCACATACCTTCCTGGATTCATACACCCCAGTGGCTCTCCCATCATCATCCACTCTAACAGTAGTCCCCGCTATACCCCCACATACCTTCCTGGATTCATACAACAGTGGCTCTTCCCATCATCATCCACTCTACCCAGTAGTCCCCGCCCTATACCCCCACATACCTTCCTGGATTCATACACCAGTGGCTCTTCCCATCATCATCCACTCTACCCAGTAGTCCCCCGCTATACCCCCACATACCTTCCTGGATTCATACACCCAGTGGCTCTTCCAATCATCATCCACTCTACCAGTAGTCCCCGCTATACCCACATACCTTCCGGATTTCATCACCCAGTGGCTCTTCCCATCATCATCCACTCTACCCAGTAGTCCCGCCTATAACCCCCACATACCTTCCTGGATATACACCCAGTGGCTCTTCCCATCATCATCCACTCTACCCAGTAGTCCCCGCTATACCCCCAATACCTTCCTGGATCATAAACCCAGTGGCTCTTCCCATCATCATCCACTCTACCCAGTAGTCCCCGCTATACCCCACATACCTTCCTGGTTATACACCAGTGGCTCTTCCATCATCATCCATCTACCCAGTAGTCCCCGCTATACCCCCACATACTCCTGGATTATACACCAGTGGCTCTTCCCATCATCATCCACTCTACCCAGTAGTCCCCGCTATACCCCACATACCTTCCTGGATTCATACACCCAGTGGCTCTTCCACATCATCCACTCTACAGTAGTCCCGCATACCCCCACATACTCCGGTTCAACACCCAGTGGCTTTCATATCTCCACCTACCCAGTAGTCCCCTCTATACCCCCACATACCTTCCTGGATTCATACACCCAGTGGTCTTCCCATCATATCCACTGTTCCACCATCGCAGACCCACCATAAGTCTTCCCGTTATGTTCTTCAGAGACAAGTAGTAAAGAATTCCAATCAGCAATCACATTCTAAAGAGATTAAACACCCCAATAATGAATAAACCCATAATAAGTGTTACACAGACAGAAATGTCCCACACTTTATTCTCTCCAAACTTTCACAGTTCCCCCAAGTCAAGGAGTTTATATACGTGGAGTCATTGGTATAAGAGCCTGATGAAACATTGATCAATGTAGCGTCACAGCTTCATCCGCCAGTGGCTGATTGTAGATTCTGGGCTGCGTGAGTGTTGACTGGCCACCAAGGAGAGATTGACTGGATGGAGACACTTAACATAGGCAAGAAGTGAATTGCCACCGTATCCTTTGTTAAGTTACATCTCTCTCTTACATCTACCTTCAGTATTCCAGCTTCCACCAATGTGCAGTTTCTGCTGCTTAACAATTACAATGCCAATATGCAGGATGTGCTGAATATGTGTACATGCAGCTTAAAAGAACATTTAACACATCACACAGCTGTAATAAGATGAAACTCTGTACTCACCTTGACCACCCAGAGTCACAGACAAGAGCAAAATGATTGTCACCATGCAGGCTATAAAATGACGTGCTCTAGCGTATTCACCAGAGCAGGTAGACCAAGATGGCACTGATTCGGAAAAACAGATGAAAAAAGAAGCGATGGGAGCCTGAAAAATAGAGATGACGGGATTTTACACACAGTGATATGTACACTAAGGTCTCAATGCAACAGGTAAAGAAAAATACAAATAAATTCAACAAGGACAGAGTAGAATTGATTCACTGAACCAAAAGCCATACACCTGTCAGGAACTTGCCCAGATGGAATCATTAGAAAATTCTTGCTGGTAACCACCTTCTCTCTATTAAAGCAGTCATGGAACGGAGTAAAGAATCGCATTTGACACAGATTACGCTCACCTCCACCTTTAAAATCTTCCCGTAATATGGTCAGGTAATGGTACAAGTTCTATAGCCAATCAGGTTTACTAACATTGCACTATTATACAAGTACCTGGATATCTAGTACTATTTTAACTTTATGGACAATCACTTGTAATCAGTGTTATAACATTGCACTTATGATACAAGTACCTGGATATCTAGTACTATTTTAACTTTATAGACAATCACTATTGTAATCAGTGTTATTAACATTGCACCTATTATACAAGTACCTGGATATCAGTACTATTAACTTATAGACAATCACTATTTAATCAGTGTTTATTAACATTGCACTATTATACAAGTACATGGATATCTAGATACTATTTTAACTTTATAGACAATCACTATTTATCAGTGTTTATTAACATTGCACCTATTATACAAAGTACCTGGTATATGTACTATTTTAACTTTATAGACAATCACTATTGTAACCAGTGTTATTAACATTGCACTTATTATACAAGTACCTGGATATCTAGTACTATTTTAACTTTATAGACAATCACTATCTTAATCATGTTTATTAACATTCGCACCTATTATACAAGTACTGGATATCTAGTACTATTTTAACTTTATAGACAATCACTATCTAATCAGTGTTATTAACATTGCACTTATATACAAGTACCGGATATCTAGTACTATTTTAACTTTATAGACAATCATTATTGTAATCAGGTTTATAACATGCACTTATTATACAAGTACTGGATATCTAGTACTATTTTAACTTATAGACAATCACTATCTTAATCAGTGTTTATTAACATTGCACCTATATACAAGTACCTGGATATCTAGTACTATTTTAACTTTATAGACAATCACTATCTTAATCATGTTTATTTAACATTGCACCTATTATACAAGTACCTGGATATCTAGTAATATTTAACTTTATAGACAATCACTATTGTAAGCGTTTATTAACATTGCACCTATTATACAAGTACCTGGATATCTAGTACTATTTTAACTTATAGACAATCACTATCTTAATCAGTGTTTACAACATTGCACTTATTATACAAGTACCTGGAATCTAGTACTATTTTAACTTTATAGACAATCACTATCTTAATCAGTGTTTATTAACATTGCACTTATTATACAAGTACCGGATATCTAGTACTATTTAACTTTATAGACAATCACTATTGTAATCAGTGTTTATTAACATTGCACTATTATACAAGTACCGGATATCTAGTACTATTTTAACTTTATAGACAATCACTATTGTAATCAGTGTTTATTAACATTGCACTTATATACAAGTACCTGGATATCTAGTACTATTTTAACTTTATAGACAATCACTATTGTAATCAGTGTTATTAACATTGCACTTATTAACAAGTACCTGGATATCTAGTACTATTTTAACTTTATAGACAATCATATTGAATCAGTGTTTATTAACATTGCACCTATTATACAAGTACCTGGATATCTAGTACTATTTTAACTTTATAGACAATCACTATTGTAATCAGTGTTTATTAACATTGCACTTATTATACAAGTACCTGGATATCTAGTACTATTTTAACTTTATAGACAATCCTATCTTATCAGTGTTACTAACATTGACATTATTATACAAGTACCTGGATATCTAGTACTATTTTAACTTTATAGACAATCATATTGTAATCAGTGTTTATAACATTGCACCTATTATACAAGTACCTGGATATCTATACTATTTTAACTTTATGACAATCACTATCTTAATCAGTTTATTAACATTGACATTATTATACAAGTACCTGGATATCTAGTACTATTTTAACTTTATAGACAATCACTATTGTAATCAGTGTTTATTAACATTGCACCTATTATACAAGTACCTGGATATCTAGTACTATTTTAACTTTATAGACAATCACTATCTAATCAGTGTTTACTACAATTGCACTTATATACAAGTACCTGGATATCTAGTACTATTTTAACTTTTAGACAATCACTATCTTAATCAGTGTTTATTAAACATTGCACTTATTATACAAGTACCTGGATATCTAGTACTATTTTAACTTTATAGACAATCACTATTGTAATCAGTGTTTATTAACATTGCACTTATTATACAAGTACCTGGATATCTAGTACTATTTTAACTTTATAGACAATCACTATTGTAATCAGTGTTTATTAACATTGCACTTATTATACAAGTACCTGGATATCTAGTACTATTTTAACTTTATAGACAATCATATTGTAATCAGTGTTTATTAACATTGCACCTATTATACAAGTACCTGGATATCTAGTACTATTTTAACTTTATAGACAATCACTATTGTAATCAGTGTTTATTAACATTGCACTTATATACAAGTACCTGGATATCTAGTACTATTTTAACTTTTAGACAATCACATCTTAATCAGTGTTTATTAACATTGCACATAACAGTACCTGGATATCTGTACTATTTTAACTTTATAGACAATCACTTATCTGTTAGTGTTTATTACATTGCACTTATTATACAAGTAACCTGGATATCTAGTACTATTTTAACTTTATAGACAATCGCTATTGTACAGTGTTTATTAACATTGCACCTATTATACAAGTACCTGGATATCTAGTACTATTTTAACTTTATAGACAATCACTATCTTAATCAGTGTTTATTAACATGCACTATTATACAAGTATGGATATCTAGTACTATTTTAACTTTATAGACAATCACTATTGTAATCAGTGTTTATACATTGCACTTATTATACAAGTACCTGGATATCTAGTACTATTTAACTTTATAGACAATCACTATCTTAATCAGTGTTTATTAACATTGCACTTATTAAACAAGTACCTTGATATCTAGTACTATTAACTTTATAGACAATCACTATGGAATCAGTGTTTATTACATTGCACCTATTATACAAGTACGAATCTAGTACTATTTTAACTTTATAGACAATCACTATCTTAATCAGTGTTTATTAACATTGCACTATTATACAAGTACCTGGATATCTGTACTATTTTAACTTTATAGACAATCACTATTGTAATCAGTTTATTAACATTGCACTATTTCAAGTAACCTGGATATAGTACTATTTTAACTTTATAGACAATCACTATTTAATCAGTGTTATTAACATTGCACCTATTATACAAGTACCTGGATATCTAGTACTATTTTAACTATAGACAATCTATCTTAATCAGTGTTTATTAACATTGCACTTATTATACAAGTACCTGGATATCTAGTACTATTTAACTTTATAGACAATCATTATTGTAATCAGTGTTTATAACAGACTAGATACTAGTATTAGATATCAAGGTACTTGTATAATAGTGCAATGTTAATAAACACTGATTACAATAGTGATTGTCTATAAGTTAAAATAGTACTAGATATCCAGGTACTTGTATGTTAATAAACACTGATTTTATTTAGTACTATTTTAACTTTATAGACAATCATTATTGTAATCAGTGTTTACTAACATTGCACTTATTATACAAGTACCTGGATATCTAGTACTATTTTAACTTTATAGACAATCACTATTGTAATCAGTGTTTATTAACATTGCACTTATTATACAAGTACCTGGATATCTAGTACTATTTTAACTTTATAGACAATCACTATCTTAATCAGTGTTTATTAACATTGCACTTATTATACAAGTACCTTGATATCTAGTACTACTTTAACTTTATAGACAATCACTATCTTAATCAGTGTTTATTAACATTGCACCTATTATACAAGTACCTGGATATCTAGTACTATTTTAACTTTATAGACAATCATTATTGTAATCAGTGTTTACTAACATTGCACTTATTATACAAGTACCTGGATATCTAGTACTATTTTAACTTTATAGACAATCACTATTTAAGTGTTTATTAACATTGCACTTATATACAAGTACCTGGATATCTAGTACTATTTTAACTTTATAGACAATCACTATCTTAATCAGGTTTATTAACATAATGTACACACAGACCTGGATATCTAGACTATTTAACTTTATAGACAATCACTATTGTAATCAGTGTTATTAACATTCACCTAATACAAGTACCTGGATATCTAGTACTATTTTAACTTTATAGACATCACTATCTTAATCAGTGTTTATTAACATTGCACTTATTATACAAGTACCTGGATATCTAGTACTATTTAACTTTATAGACAATCACTATCTTAATCAGTGTTTATTAACATTGCACTATTATACAAGTACCTTGATATCTAGTACTACTTAACTTTATAGACAATCACTATTCTTAATCAGTGTTTATTAACATTGCACCTATTATACAAGTACCTGGATCTATAGTACTATTTTAACTTTATAGACAATCATTATTGTAATCAGTGTTTATAACATTGCACTTATTATACAAGTACCTGGATATTTAGTACTATTTTAACTTTATAGACAATACTATTGTAATCAGTGTTTATTAACATTGCACTTATTATACAAGTACCTGGATATCTAGTACATTTTAACTTATAGACAATCACTATCTTAATCAGTGTTTATTAACATTGCACTTATTATACAAGTACCTGGATATTAGTACTATTTTAACTTTATAGACAATCACTATTGTAATCAGTGTTTATTAACATTGCACCTATTATACAAGTACCTGGATATTCAGTACTATTTTAACTTTATAGACAATCACTATCTTAATCAGTGTTTATTAACATTGCATTATTAACAAGTACCTGGATCTAGTACTATTTTAAACTTATAGACAATCACTATTGTAATCCAGTGTTTATTAACATTGCACCTATTATACAAGTACCTGGATATCTAGTACTATTTTAACTTTATAGACAATCACTATCTTAATCAGTGTTTATTAACATTGCACTTATTATACAAGTACCTGGATATTTAGTACTATTTTAACTTTATAGACAATCACTATTGTAATCAGTGTTTATTAACATTGCACTTATTATACAAGTACCTGGATATCTAGTACTATTTTAACTTTATAGACAATCACTATCTTAATCAGTGTTTATTAACATTGCACTTATTATACAAGTACCTGGATATCTAGTACTATTTTAACTTTATAGACAATCACTATTGTAATCAGTGTTTATTAACATTGCACCTATTATACAAGTACCTGGATATCTAGTACTATTTTAACTTTATAGACAATCACTATTGTAATCAGTGTTTATTAAATTGCACTTATTATACAAGTACCTGGATATCTAGTACTATTTTAACTTATAGACAATCACTATTGTAATCAGTGTTATTAAAATTGCACCATTATACAAGTACCTGGATATCTAGTACTATTTTAACTTTATAGACAATCATTATTGTAATCAGTGTTTATTAACATTGCACCTATTATAAAGTACTGGATATCTAGTACTATTTTAACTTTATAGACAATCACTATTGTAATCAGTGTTATTAACATTGCCACTATTATACAAGTACCTGGATATCTAGTACTATTTTAACTTTATAGACAATCACTATCTTTAATCAGTGTTATAACATTGCACCTATTATACAAGTACCTGGATATCTAGTACTATTTTAACTTATAGACAACACTATTGTAATCAGTGTTTATTAACATTGCACCTATTATACAAGTACCTGGATATCTAGTACTATTTTAACTTTATAGACAATACTATCTTAATCTGTTTTGATTTCCCATTCTAACAACAAAATACCAGATTTATGTGGGACAGTTCTGTTTTTTTTAATTCCTGGGCAGAAATGAGAATGTTGTTACCTGAATGTTGCTACAGAAAATATCGCACTGGTTGAATTGTCCAAAGTCAGGCAAATGCCACATATAATTATGATTTTATGACAACCACTGTTCTGTGACCTCACCCTGACAGCAAGTGAATGTCCCACTGAGTTGTTTTTTTAGCATCCGTGAGAGGCCCTGTATCCTTAGCATTCATACACTGTAGGTTCTGGAGTACAGAGGGCCATTTCTAGCAGATTCCTGCTAGAGGCAGGTGATGCTCAAGTAGCAATCAGTGTAACACAGTTTCAGATTGTCCTATGGCAAGTTGAGGGACATTTATACTGCAAATTCACAGAATATTTTTCCTTTAAATGTGTTCATAAACAACGAATCTCCATGAAATCCATGTATTCTGTAATATTTTATCCATGTGGATATTTGTTACAGGGTAATACATTTTAAATTCAAAAGTACCTTAATTTTTTCTTTTTCTGAGCCCTTGAACCGTCATCTTCCGCATCAAAAAGAGAAACATCTTCTGTCTCGTCATTGCTGTCCTGTAATTACAAGGACAACATAAAATTAGCATACTTTGGTTTTTAAGCCTTCGTTGAATATTAAAGGGCAGGTTGAAACAACTTATTAAATATTTATATTTACCTAATGACAGGTAAGTTTTTAGGTTTAGGGGGATGGGAAGTATAAAGTTTTATATGTGGGTTGAACATGCCCTTTAAAGTTATGTAACTCCTACTAAAACAGCTTGTTGAGTACAACACAGAGAATGAGCAGCATTTATCTACATATGTTCTTGTGACAATAAAATAAAACACCGTCAGAGGTCTGTTCCCCTGTCTAATATTATAAGGGAAGTGATTTGTAACACTTATTTTAAACATGAAACATAACATTATACATTGAATTAGTTTTTCATTCCAAATGGTGCCAATTTGCCCACCAACCAATCAGATGTTAGCTTTCCAATGTTAAATAAGATCTGATTGGATGGGGCAAAATTAATACGATTTTTAACAATAAAATCTTTTATTGAATCTCCCTGTTAGTGTCACAGTATAGTTCATTATAATGTCTTAGGCTGGGTACACACAGTCTGATGTTCCCAGCCGTTCGACTGCCCATCCCTATGGTTTGTTTGATATTGATAGTTGGGACATTACTGATTCTCCATTGGAGACAAAATGAAGTCTGAAACTTACCAGCCAGTCCAATCGACCATCAGTCCAATGTGCTGAAATTTACCAATAATATTTTAGCCCAAATGACAAATTTAGATTGTGGCAGTAGATCAGGTTATGTTTATCCTTTAATAACCTATTTCCTGCATGCAACATCCATGGCAATCAATCACATGTTAACACCAGCATTTACATGATAATGATATCAATCACCTGTTAACACAATTACATGTTAACAACACCAATCACAAGTTAACAATGCCAATCACATTGACACTAATCACAATCACACGTTGACACCAATCACATCCACGTTGACATCATACAATCACACATTGACACCAATCACAATCACACATTGACACCAACTCACAATCACACATTGACACCAATGACATGTTGACACCAATCACAATCACACATTGACACCAATGACATGTTGACACCAATCACAATCACACATTGACACCAATGACATGTTGACACCAATCACAATCACACATTGACACCAATCACAATCACATGTGGACACCAATCAATCAAATTGACACCATCATATGGGACACCAATCACACATTGACACCAATGACAATCACACATTGACACCATTGACATGTTGACACCAATCACAATCACACATTGACACCAATCAATCAAACTGACACCAATCACATGTGGACACCAATCACAATCACATGTGGACACCAATCAATCAAATGACCAATCACATGTGGACACAAATAACAATCACATGTGGACCCATCACATGTGCATGGACACCAATCACATGTGGGACACCAATCACATGTGCACAAATCACAAAACACCAACATCATGACCACAACACCAACAAAACAAAACCAACCCACCCACAAAAAACCAACATGTGGTACCCACCAAAAACATACACCAGGACCCAAACCAAGAAAATAAATGTCAGAACGTGACCCACTCTCTGCATTGCACCCCCTCCCTCCCCCCTTCTCATTCGTCCTTGACACCAATCACATGGACACCAATCACAATATGGACACTCACAATCACATGTGGCCCATCAATCAATCAACAATTGACCCAATCACCATGTGGACACCAATCACCCAATCACATGTGGACACCAATCAATCATGACACCACTCACAATCACATGTGGACACCAAATCAATCAAATGACACCAATCACATGTGGAACCAATCACAATCACATGTGACACCAATATGGACACCAATCACAATACACATGTGACAATCACAATACATGGGACACAATCACAATCACATTGGACACCAATCACATGTGACACCATTGACACCAAGACACACACATTGACACCAATCAATACAATGACACCAAAAATCACACTGACACCAATGACCAACACATGACACCATGACAATACAATTGACACCATTGACATGTGACACCAATGACACATCACATTGACACCAATCAATCAAACTGACACCAATCACATGTGGACACCAATCACAATCACATGTGGGCACCAATCAATCAAATTGACACCAATCACATGTGGACACCAATCACAATCACATGTGGACACCAATCAATCAAATTGACACCAATCACATGTGGACACCAATCACAATCCACATTGTGGACACCATCACAAATTGTGACACCAATCACATGTGGACACAATCCCATCACATGTTGGACACCAATACAATCAAATTGACACCCAATCACATGTGGACACCAATCACAATACATCGGGAACCAATACAATCACATGTGGACACCAATCACAATCACATGTGGACACCAATCACAATCACATGTGGACACCAATCACAATCACATGTGGACACCAATCACAATCACATGTGGACACCAATCACAACCACGTTAGCTATCACTGGATTACTGTATGTAGGTGATTTTTATTTGCAGTCACTGTTTGTTACATACATGTTTTTATTATGTATGTGACCAGGGGGGTCCCACACCTTCCAGAACCCCCAGCTAAGGAGATAATTCCTGTGTATCAGAGAAGCCCGTGTCCGTAGTGCGGTACCAGACCACCCACCATTCCACCCACATTACAGTCCACAGACCCCTCACCTGCCGCAGCATCGCGTTCTCACTTCTCTCCCCACTTCCTGAAACTTCAGCAGACACTTCCGGGACACGCAGACACTTCCGGGATACGCAGACACTTCCGGGATACGCAGGCACTTCCGGCATTCGGGCGGAAGTCAAGATGTGCTTGAGCAGAGAAAAGTGCGGGAAATATAGAGAGATAGAGACATCGAGAGAGAGAGATAGAGACAGATATATAGAGACAGATATATATATAGAGAGAGATAGAGAGTGATATATATTTACAGAGATATATATAGAGAGACATATATATATATGACCCATATTTACCAATAGGTCAGGTGACACTGACAGCACAGAGGGAAGTGGAAGTTACCACACTGACAGCTATAACTAGGGACAGGTAACACTACTCACTGTGCAGCCTGGATACTTATCCCAGCCAATGGGACCCAAACTGCTCCACAAACAGATTAGTGGTTACTGGGGGGGGGGTAACAGATCTCTGTCTATTATCTATCTATCTATCCATTATCTATTCTCTATCTGTCCTCTGTCTATCCTCTATTATCTATCATCTATCCATTATATATCTGTCTATTATCTATCTATCTATCCATTATCTATCATCTATCTGTCATCTGTCTAACCATCTATTATCTATCATCTATCCATTATATATCTATCATCTATTTATTATCTATCTATTATCTATCGTCTATCTGTCATCTATCCATTATATATCTATCTATTATCTATCTATCTATTATCTATCTATCTATCTATCTATTATATATCTATCTATTATCTATCATCTATCTATCTATCTATCTATTATCTATCTATTATCTATCTATCTATTATCTATCTATCTATCTATCCATTATCTATCATCTATCTGTCATCTGTCTATCCATCTATTATCTATCATCTATCCTATATATCTATCATCTATCTATTATCTATCTATTATCTATCGTCTATCTGTCATCTATCCATTATATATCTATCTATTATCTATCTATCTATCTATTATCTATCATCTATCCATTATATATCTATCTATTATCTATCATCTTTTATCTACTATCTCTATCGTCTATCTGTCATCTATCCATTATATATCTATCATTATCTATCTATCTATCTATTATCTATCATCTATCCATTATATATCTATTATTATCTATCATCTATTATTATCTTCTATTATCTATCGTCTATCTTCCTCTATCCATTATATCATCTATTATATCTATCTATCTATTATCTATCATCTATCCATATATATCTATCATCTATTAATTATCTATCTATTATCTATCTATCTATCTATCATCTATCCATTATATATCTATCATCTATTTATTATCTATCGTCTATCTGTCATCTATCCATTATATATCTATCTATCTATCATCTATCTGTCATCTGTCTAACCATCTATTATCTATCATCTATCCATTATATATCTATCATCTATTTATTATCTATCTATTATCTATCGTCTATCTGTCATCTATCCATTATATATCTATCTATTATCTATCATCTATCTATCTATCTACTATCTGTCATCTATCCATTATATATCTATCTATTATCTATCATCTATCCATTATCTATTATCTATATACTATCTATTATCTATATACTATCTATTATCTATCTATCTACTATCTGTCATCTATCCATTATCTATCTATCATCTATCTATCATCTATCTATTATCTATCTATCTACTATCTGTCTCTTTCCATTATCTATCTATCATCTATCTATCTATTATCTATCTACTACTGTCATCTATCCATTATCTATCTTCATCTATCTTCTATTATCTATCTACTTTCTATCATCTATCTATCTATCTACTATCTGTCATCTATCCATTATCTATCTATCTATCATCTATCTGTCATCTATCCATTATATATCTATCTATCTATTATCTATCATCTATCCATTATCTATTATCTATATACTATCTATTATCTATCATCTATCTATTATCTATCTATCTACTATCTGTCATCTATCCATTATCTATCTATCATCTATCTATCATCTATCTATCTACTATCTGTCATCTATCCATTATCTTCTATCATCTATCTATCTTTATCTATCTACTTTCTATCATCTATCTATTATCTATCTATCTACTATCTGTCATCTATCCATTATCTATCTATCTATCATCTATCTGTCATCTATCCATTATATATCTATCTATTATCTATCATCTTCACCTTATCTATTATCTATATACTATCTATTATCTATCATCTATCTATTATCTATCTATCTCCTATCTGTCATCTATCCATTATCTATCTATCTATTATCTATCTATCATCTATCTGTCATCTATCCATTATCTATCTATCTATCTATTATCTATCATCATCCATTATCTATATACTATCTATTATCTATCATCCTATCTGTCATCTATCCATTATGTATCTATCATCTATTATCTATCATCTATTTATTATCTATCTACTATCTGTCATCTATCCATTATCTATCTATCATCTATCTGTAATCAATCCATTATATATCTATCTATTCTAGTACTATATTATCTATCATCATCCATTATCTATCTATTATCTATCTACTATCTAATATCTATCATCTATCTGTCATCTATCCATTATATATCTATCTATCTTCTATTTATCATCTATTATCTATCTATCTACTATCTGTCATCTATCCATTATCTATCTATCTATTATCTATCTATCATCTATCCATTATCTATCTATCTATTATCTATCTATCATCTATCTGTCATCTATCCATTATATATCTATCTATCATCTATCTATTATCTATCTACTATCTGTCATCTATCCATTATCTATCTATCTATCTATTATCTATCTATCATCTATCTGTAATCAATCCATTATATATCTATCTATTATCTATCTATTTATTATCTATCATCTATCCATTTCTATCTACTATCTAATATCTATCATCTATCTGTCATCTATCCATTATATATCTATCTATCATCTATTTATCATCTATTATCTATCATCTATCTATATATCTATTATCAATCTATCTATCATCTATCCATTATCTCATCTATTATCTATCATCTATCTATATATCTATATCAATCTATCTATCATATATCCATTATCTACTGTCATCTATCTGTCTGTATATTATCTATATATATCTATCCATTATCTATCATCTATCTATATATCTATTATCTATCTGTCTATTATCTATCTATCCATTATATATCTATCATCTACCCATTATCTATCTATCATCTATATATCTATTATCTATCTGTCTATTATCTATCATCTATCTGTCTATTATCTATCTATCATCTAGCTATCTCATCTATCTATCATCTATTTATCATCTATCTGTCTATTATTTTATCTTATCTATAGTCTATTATTTATCATCTATCTATCTGTCTATTATCCATCTATTATCTATCTATCATCTATCTGTCTATTATCTATCTATTACCTATCATCTATCTATTGTCTATTATCTATATATACATCTATCTATTATCTATCTATCCAAATATATACATCTATCATCTATACCTATTATCTGTCTATATTTACTCTCTGTCTATTATTTATATCTATTTTTATCTGTCTATCTCTATTATCTATATATCTGTATCCATCTATATCTAGTTATCTCTGTCTGTCTATTATTTATCTGTGTCTGTCTATATTTATCTATCTCTATTATCTATTGTCTATTATCTGTCTATCTATTATCTATCTATCATCTATCTATCCCTATTAATAGATCTATCTATCTATACCTATTATCTGTCTATATTTGTTATCTGTCTCTATTATTTATATCTATTTTTATCTGTCTATCTCTCTAATATCTGTATCTATTATCTATATATCTGTATCCATCTATATCTAGTTATCTCTGCTGTCTATTATTTATCTGTGTCTGTCTATATTTATCTATCTCTATTATCTATTGTCTATTATCTGTCTATCTATTATCTATCTATCCCTATATATAGATCTATCTATCTATACCTATTATCTGTCTATATTTGTTATCTGTCTCTATTATTTATATCTGTCTATCTCTATTATCTATATATCTGTATCCATCTATATCTAGTTATCTCTGTCTGTCTGTCTATTATTTATCTGTCTGTCTCTATATCTATCTCTATTATCTATATATCTATTATCTGTCTATATATCTATCATATATGCTATCTATCTTAAATGCTATCTATGTATTTCCCTATCTACCTATTTTCTTATCTGTCTATCTCTATATAGATCTACTTGTTTCTTTTTGCCTTTCTATCTATCTCATATTTAGGTGCCTTATCTATTCACACATTTAATGTGCTCTGTACCTTTCTGGGGGGTTTTCAGCCTTGCCTGGGTGCCTCCAGTCTGGATCCCATCAAGACAGTCACACAATATAGATTGGAGCACTGACTGTTTTTCACATGACCTGTGTGTGCTCAAATCATTAGTTTCAGAAATGTTCCTTGGAATTTTTGGGAAATGTTGACAACTATGTAAAGCTAACAGAGGATTGCAATTGTACAGGGGATCTAGATGTCCATTGGGCTGCTAAGTGCAGATGAAATTCAATGTTGATAAATGGAAGGTGATGCATTTTGGACTTAAAAATCCTTGTGCTGCTTATACTATAATGGCTCTGTGTTATGAATCATCCTGTTGGAAAGGGATCTTGGAGTTTGTTTGGATAACAAACTTAAAGGTAGCAAGCAGTGCCAGGCGGCAACAGCCAGAGCCAGCATGGTATTGTCTTGTATAAAAAGAGAGGTTAGGGATTCAAGAGGAGAAACATATTATTGTATTGTATATTGTATACAGACTTTATTGAATAAAGTCCTTTGTAATAAATAACACTGTATTTTGGTAAATAGGACAGTTTACCATTTTACATGATTTTGTTCATTGCAGTTTACATAGATGCTACAAAAAAGTTTAGGCAACATTTAACATGCGAGACCCTCACTCCTGGTCAGTATGAGGATGTCTGCACCAAGTGTCGGCCTAATTTTTTTTTTTTGTTCCTTTTTCTTTCCATCTTACCATCGGCCTATCTTTCTCTCTTTCCTCTTTTCCCATTTATTCTTTCCTTTGTTCTCCCGCCAGGCTTTTTGTTCCCTCCGGATTAGCCTCTGTCTTTGTTTTGTTCTGCCTCATATTCTTTCAGCTGCTGCACGGTAAGAAGCTGAAAGACAGACTTGTCTCTGTTGGGGTTTATAACTTTAGGTATCAGAGGACTTTTCTTCCTGTTAGGAACCTTGTTATATTTGCCCATTATCATCTTACTGGTTTTATAACCTCACAGCTTGTGTACAGCCCTATCTGCCTTACGTGTCCCTCGGTAGCAGAAGCCATCCTTCTGTGTACAGCTCTGCTTTTCTTATCTTCTACATACTGACCACTTGTTTTGGGACGTACTAGGGTTGGAGACGGTATAGGCGACTCTGTACTATGAATGGATTTCTTTATTTCAATTGGAGCCACTGTAGATGTTATTTGCATGGAAAATCCAGATGTTTTAATCTGTTGTAAAAGATTTACGGGAATATGGTTCTTGTGTTGTGAGGATTCTGGTAACGTTCTCTTTTGTTCGGAATGGAGCATCTTCGGTCCCCAAGCATCCCGTATCTTGGAATTGTGCTCCATGTTTAGTCCAAGTTCATCTGATCTCTGCGCATTGTGTATGGTGCTGATTTTAAGGAGTATTTGGTCTGGACCCATGGTGGCATGAGGGCCACGTTTTTTTATGCGTTCCAAAGTTGCATTCTCACTCAGGGAGAGATTAGATTTCCATCCCGGAGAACCATAACCTGATTCTGCATCTAGAATTAAAGCAAAAAACAAGTGTCTTATGGTACTGGTGTTAAATTCTGGTCTTTGCACAACAGATGTTGTTTTAAGAAAGTGCTATTCATTTATTTGAATACATTGTATAGATTAGAGCATCAGTTAGCCTTTAAGCAGAACAAAACTGTAATAATATACTGAGTGCCACAAGTGCTTCACCACGTCTCACACGTTCTCACTGTGTGTGGGTATACAGTAAATACCCCCTGCATGTGTGTGTATACGGGTAAACCCCCTGCATTGTGTAAATACCAGTAAATACTCCCTGCATGTGTGTGTATACCGGTAAATACCCCCGCATTTGTGTAAATACTCCTGCATGTGTGTTGTATACCGGTAAATACCCCCTGCTTTGTATGTATACCGGTAAATACCCCCTGCATCTGTGTAATACCAGTAAATACTCCTGCATGTGTGTGTATACCATTAAATACCCCCAGCATGTGCAAGTACACCGGTAAATACCCCCAGCATGTGCATGTACATGGGAAAATACCCCGTGTGTTTGTGTATATGGAAAATACCCCCTGCGGCTTTGTGTATATGAAAAATACCCCCTGCATGTTTGTGTTATACGGTAAATACCCCCTGCATGTTTGTGTATACTGGTAAATACCCCCTGCGTGTTTGTGTGTACGGGTAAATACCCCCTGCGTGTTTGTGGTACGTAAATACCCCCTCCTGCGTGTTTGTGTGTACGGGTAAATACCCCCTGCGTGTTTGTGTGTACGGGTAAATACCCCCTGCGGGTTTGTGTGTACGGGTAAATACCCCCTGCGGGTTTGTGTGTACGGGTAAATACCCCCTGCGTGTTTGTGTATACGGGTAAATACCCCCTGCGTGTTTGTGTATACGGGTAAATACCCCCTGCGGGTTTGTGTATACGGGTAAATTCCCCCTGAGTGTTTGTGTATACGGGTAAATTCCCCCTGAGTGTTTGTGTATACGGGTAAATACCCCCTGGCTGTTTGTGTATACAGGAAAATACCCCCTGCATGTTTGTGTATACGGGTAAATACCCCCTGCTGTTTTTGATAGGGTAAACCCTCATGTTTGTGTATACGGGTAAATACCCCCTGCATGTTTGTGTATACGGGTAAATACCCCCTGCATGTTTGTGTATACGGGAAAATAACCCCTGCATGTTTCTGTATCCAGGTAAATACCACCCCCTGCATTTTTCTTTATCCGGGTAAATACCCCCTGCATGTTTGTGTATATGGGAAAATACCCCCTGCATGTTTCTGTATCCAGGTTAATACCCCCTGCATGTTTCTTTATCCGGGTAAATACCCCATGCATGAAGAAAACAGCAGCGGTGTGTTATCTATTTGAGGTGAAATGGGGGTTCCCATAAAATGTTTTTCGATAAGTTCCCCCTTTTAATGTTCACAATTCTCCGTTGCCCTGGTCTAGTAATAGCCGATGTTTATGGAGCAACTTCTCTTTTCGCCGCAATACTGGTCGTAACGCAATGTATATAACATGTTGTCATCGCACCTCACCCATCCTCAGCAGCACATCGCACATCACCCATCCTACAGCAGCACACATCACTCACAATCCTCAGCACACACATCACCCATCCTACAGCTCACATATCACCCATCCTACAGCAGCACATCACCCATCCTACAGCAGCACATCACCCATCCTACAGCAGCACATACGCAGCAACATCACCCATCCTACAGCAGATCACACTCACCCATCACATTACAGCAGCACATCACCCATCCTACAGCAGCACATCACCCATCCTACAGCAGCACATCACCCATCCTACAGCAGCACATCACCCATCCTACAGCAGCACATCACACCATCCTACAGCAGCACATCGCACCCATCCTACAGCAGTCAACATCCGCACATCACCCATCCTACAGCATCACATCACCCATCCTACAGCAGCACATCGCACATCACCCCCATCCTACAGCACAGCACATCACCCATCCTACAGCAGCACAACCCATCCAAAGCAGCCACCACTCCTACAGCAGCACATCACCCATCCTACAGCAGCACATCACCCATCCTACAGCAGCACATCACCCATCCTACAGCAGCAGCTCACATCCACCCCCATCCTACAGCAGCACATCACCCATCCTACAGCAGCACAGCACCATCTCAGCATCACATCCCCATCCTACAGCAGCACATCGCACATCCCTCACAGCAGCACATCGCACATCACCCATCCTACAGCAGCACATCGCACATCACCCATCCTACAGCACAGCACATCACCGCAGCACATCCACATCACCCCATCCTACAGCAGATCACATCGCACATCACCCATCCTACAGCAGCACATCGCACATCACCCATCCTACAGATCGACCCCCAGCAGCATCCCACATCACCATCCTCAGTCACCCATCCTACAGCAGCACATCGCACATCACCCATCCCTAACAGCACACATCGCACACACCCATCCTAACAGCAGCACACGCAGCACATCACCCATCCTACAGCAGCACATCGCACATCAACCCATCCTACAGCAGCACATCACCCCTCTACTGCAGCACATCGCACATCACCCATCCTACAGCGCACCTCGCACACCACCCATCCTACAGCAGCACATCACCCATCCTACACAGCAGCACACAATCACCCATCCTACAGCAGCAATCACATCACCCATCCTACAGCAGCACATCACCCATCCTACAGCAGCACATCACCATCCTACAGCAGCACAATCACCCATCCTACAGCCAGGA
>JAACNH010005493.1:0-20132 GCA_019447015.1 Hymenochirus boettgeri
AATAGTGAATGGTCAGGGTTAATAGTACACGGCCAGCATTAATAGTGTATGGCTTGCATAAATAGTGGATAGCCCTTATTACAAATATCTGGCTTGTCCCAGAGACTGGGCAGGTGGATGAGAATCGGACCTCCTTTTAGAATGATGTCCATTACATCCATACATTCCTGCACACAAAATATCTTTCCTCTTTTTGTCCTTTTTATACAAACTCTGCAGGTTCTGGAATCCTACTCAGTTCCTTTTTTTGGGCTGCTCTCCAACTAGATCCATAGGGTCAAGGAAAGGGTCCATAAGCATAAATATACATGCTCTTTTCTATGGAATAGGTATACAAAAAGTGCAGGCAACACTTACCACCTCCCTCTAGATACAGACTCTCACTGATGGCCGCTCCATGGAGCATAGGAGCAAAATAATGCAAAATACATTACCAAGAGTGCAGAATAGCATGTGGAGCTGATGCTACCATGTTTAAATGCTGTCCAGCATCCATGATTTGTTTATGCTTCTGGTCCTCACTGACTGCTGCTACCATGCTCAATCAATACAGGTAGGCTGGGTAACATTCGCTCCTGAGGTACCATAGGCCCAATTGGGGTTAGTTTTATAGAACCTGCAGCTTTGAAAGTTGTAATACAAAGGTCCAGATGATGGATCCTTAAAAGAATTTAACTCAGCATTTTATTTAGGTTAATTAACACTAATAATGACATTAGTTTGAGGGAAACAGTCCATTCAAAAACAAAAAAAAAACACTGAGGGACAAATGGCGCAAAATAAAGTAGAAAAACTTAACTTTTCTCTAAAGTTGTACACATGAAAAACGTAATTGCCTCGTTATGCCCAAACATGCAATAGTTCATATGTAATTTGCTATAAATAATAGGAAATTAATTCAGACAGCCACCTTACAAATTGTATTCAAGTTTGTGAGTATTGAACATCAAGGATGAATTCTTCTGGGATGTCCACCTCCCATACACTTTTCCCACCCCTTGATGGAATTGGCTGGAGTAACCAGCGGGGCATTTGAAATTGTGGTAAGATATTATTTGTTCTAGTCCTTTTAGCAGAGCTTTGTTCTCCAGTTCTGTTGAGCTGCTGTGAGGGGTGTCCTCCATACATTGCCATGTTTCACCCACAATCCACCAGCCCTGTGGGAAAATATTAAAGGTTTCAGAACCACCAGCAATAATATATAGCAGGAATGGACAAGTCACCTTTGACTCCCAGAAAAAAAATCTGGGAGCAATCTATATTTTTACAGGACATGTCTACCCTTTAAAGGGAGTCCAGCCCTGAAATGAACTTATATACAGGTAAATCACCCCCAAAAGGAATAGTTTGAAACCTGAAATATATAAGTCAACCTGAAATCCTGCACAGTGGCCTGTTCTGCTTCCTGGTTCTTCCCAGTTAGCAACTGTCATTTATGGATCCACAGTTGACATCACAGCCAATGACTGAATGTTAATCCCTTATCTGCCTCTTCTGAGCATGCCCAGGTCAGTACAGGTCACTAAAATGCTCAGGTTCCATGAGGCATCCAGAACCATAGCAGGCATAAATTAATGATTCATAGGAAAAACTATGGTATATCAACATATTTAAGAGGCCATTCTTCTAAAAGATGTTCTTATGGGGGGGAGTTGTCCTTTAAACAATAACATAGGTGTCACCTGCCTCATGTTCCTTAAACCTCATTGAGCAGGGGAAGGAGGCAGCAACCTCAGCCAGAAAGGGGTAGAACCAGACCACTACTTAGCATTAATATCTGTGTTAGAATGCATGTAATAAAGTGCTAAATTAGCATTTGGGGTTGGTTAGGGGGAAATAAATGAGAAGTGTCCAGTTTTTTGTTTAAAGGTTGTATATACTGATTAATGACATTTAGAAAAGAATGGTCTCTTTAAATATGCTGATGTATCCTACTTTGTCCTCTGAATTCATACTGTATGCCTGCTATTTTAGTGACCTGTACTGAGCCTGTGGCATGCTCAGAAGAGGCAGCTAGGGGATTAACATTCAGTTCATTGGCTGTGATGTCAACTGTCAAATCCATACCTGACAGTTATTAACAGGAAGAACCAGGAAGCAGAGAAACAGGGGAAATAGGACATTATGCAGGATTTCAGGTTAGAAGACACATTTCAGGTTTCAAACTATTACCGATAAGGGGTTGGGGGGCAATTTACCTGTTTTGAGGGCTGGACTTGCCCTTTAAGTAGCTAGTGTCATAGACATCAAAGTTCTAGACAATAACTTTATTACAATATGGTATTAGGGGTACATTTTTAAGTGCATTAGAAAAATGCTTGTGAAGGTTCTATCATCCAGGTCATGGTATACTGTTGTATTCAATTAGATCAAACTGGACGTGAAATGTAGATCTTGAAGACGTTTCGCTAGTCACCGACTGGCTTTTCAATTCAGAATGACTTGTACAAGAATCTGTGGAATTATCGAGGAGAACATGGTCATCCCATTAGTAAGCAGGGGTCTCTGAGAAATTAGAAGAATTTTCAAAAAACATTGATCCCTGTCTGCTTTAAACCGAACAACACACTGAGGCAGCAATTGGTACATCCAAAAGACCCAAACCAAAAACACAAGAAAAGCGACATCATATATGCGGTGCAGTGCAGTGAAGAATGCTCTGATTTGTATGTGGGGGAGACCAAACAGCAACTGCATAAACGTATGGCAGCACAGAAGAGCCAATTCCTCGGGTCAGGACTCAGCCGTGTATTGCATCTTAAGGATAAGGACATACCTTTGAAGATTGTAATGTTAACATACGGCGAAGGAACGTGACTGGTTCAAGAGAGGTGTTAAGGAGGCCATTTATGTGAAATAAAGAAACCAAGCCTAAATAGAGGTGGGGGGGTTCGACACCAACTGTCTGCCATGTACAATTGCTGTTTTAACACCTTACTGGCGGTCCTTAACACCTCTTAGCCACTATCTAATCACACCCTTAACACCGGCTGTGATATGCAATTGGGATTTTCCAGGGTACATAATTGCCACAGTTCTTGTACAAGTCATTCTGAATTGAGAAAGCCAGTTGGATGACTAGCGACGTCTTCAAGAACTACATTTCAAGTCCAGTTGTCTAATTGAATACAACAGATATGCATTAGAAAAACTTTATTTAGAAATGGAACAAAATAACCTTTGTGAAACATACATATGTACATTTGATGTTAATTCATTTGCAACATTAAGACATAATTGTAAAAAGAATATTTGTGAAAGTATCAGTACACAATACCTGCCACAAATCCTCTACCAAACTGTTCCCTCTTTCTGTAATTGTTGCAACTGGCAGGTGCCATTGCAGCTCTGCCCTGCAGTAAGTCCTTCCAGCCTTGCCCATCCCAACTTCCACAGCAATGTGAACAGCTAGGGTGCAATTTCTGTACTTACACCAGTAGAGGGCGCCATATGTCTCCACAGTTTTAATACGATTCAGAAGCAGCCCGGCATAGGGTTGACGAATGAAAGGCAAGGAACTAGCATGTCGGAAACTAAAGTCGTGACTTTTATAACATTGAATCTTTTGTGTGACGTGCAGCGGCCGATCAGCTTATACCCAGAGGTGTGCTTGGCAGAGCGGAAATACAAGACTGCTGACAATTCAGCGCCCCGTTAAAAGCCTAGTGACTGTAAACTACAACACCCAGCATGCATTTCTGCATTAAATTGTACAACTTTATTGTCCCGTTACAACGATTTTGTTGTAGGGAAAGACACGTTGCACAGGATGTATAACCCGCACCAACTTTATGTTCCTCCCACTGTATAAATGAACCGACCCTTACATGTGATTCATTGTAACCCATCTTGTTTATCCCTCTTCCTTACCATACCATGCGGTCCATATACTGTACCAATGTACATAGTTACATTTAATAACTGATTCCAGGGACAGTTTATGGATTTAGGGCTACGTCACGGTCACGCCAGTGTGTTTTAACACGCAGTCCGTTAATGTGTGAAGAAGAACCACGCTAGTTTAGTCCTATTTTTGTGGCCAGCGCTCGTAGCGCATGTGATCATCATTTTTGGTGCTATTCACATGTACTCTGTACCTCTAAAATGCCAGGGATCACAGCCCAAGCAGGCACCCGCGCAACGAATTGCGTACCCATAGTGAGCCCTCGGCCTTAAACAAAAGTGTAGCTAAACACCTACAACCGGCCACACCTAGTGGCATATATTAAGGGTCGGCCACACTAGTGCGATTAGGTTGCTATCTGATAGTGGGGCCTTAGGCTAAAGGTGGAACACGGTGAAACAATGAAGGGACCTTATCATTAAAGTGTAATCGCAGTTCTTACGGTTAACGTTTGTCAGCCATGGTACACACATCATATGCAGTTCATACGATTGTTGTGAACTCACCAAAAATTTTCCTTGCCCATGGTTTGCCACCTGTACTAAAGTTGGCCGCAAACTGAGAAACGTGCAGTCCTGAACGTTCTCCCTATGCTTTACATATAGAGAACGCCTGGGACTGTGGGTAGGGGGTGATCTTTAGAAGATGACAGACAGAATATTAAAGATCCTATCTCTGGCTTTCCTTTGGTTCAAACAGGTCAGAACATCCCACATGGCAGCAGCAGTCATTTAAGGCAGTAAACTCAACAGCTCCTGGAAAAAGTATAACTCATTTTACATCCTTAGTTTCCTCTATGTGACCTGTGGGCTAAAGGTCAACCTGCAAGATCATGCACATCCTTGCTCCACACTCCTGCACACCCCCATCTTGTCTAGACATTTATGCAGAGAACCTCATCCTATCTGACATTGGACCATGCATTAATTCAGCTGGCTATGGATTTAAATTTTAAAGGTACAGGCTCCAGAGTGTGGGCATTCCATGGGACACTGCTTTGTAAAGTCCGTGACTGTCTTAGAAAATCAGGGACTGTTGGTATATATATAAATGGAATGCCATACATACCAACCAACTTTCAAAAGACGGGGATCAGACGGGGCGGACCCTGAGTATGGTGTTATTGGCACTGACCTGGAACAGGCTGCAATACACACAAATGTCACTGCCACACACCCAAACATAGCAGCCATATCCAGCCCTTGCAGTACTTTACAGGGATTACCGGGACTCTGGAGCAGACCCTTCAAACTGGGTCTGTCCAGAGAAAACCAGTATGGTTGGGGGGAAATATACAGTGGTGTGAAAAACTGTTTGCCCCCTTCCTGATTTCTTATTCTTTGCATGTTTGTCACACTTAAATGTTCTGCTCATCAAAAAACGTTAACTATTAGTCAAAGATAACATACTGAACACAAAGCAGTTTTAAATGATGGTTTTCATTATTTAGTGAGAAAAAAAACCTCTAAATCTACATGGCCCTGTGTGAAAAAGTGATTGCCCCCCTTATAAAATAAGTTAAAAAAACTTAATTGAGATCTATCAGTCTGGTAAAGGTTATAAAGCCATTTCTAAAGCTGGGACTCCAGCGAACCACAGTGAGAGCCATTATCCACAAATGGCAAAAACATGGAACAGTGATGAACCTTCCAAGGAGTGGCCGGCCGACCAAAAATTACCCCAAGAGCGCCGAGGAAAAACTCATCGAGACACAGCATTCAGCGAAAGAACATCATACTAACAGTAAAATATGGTGGGGGTGGTAGTGTGATGGTCTGGGGTTGTTTTGTGCTTCAGGACCTGGAAGGCTTGCTGTGATAGATGGAACATGAATTCTTTTTTCTACCAAAAAATCCTGAAGGAGAATGTCCGGCCATCTGTTCGTCAACTAAGCTAAAGCGATCTTGGGTGCTGCAGCAGGACAATGACCCAAAACACACCAGCAAATCCACCTCTGAATGGCTGAAGAAAAAACAAATGAAGACTTTGGAGTGGCCTAGTCAAAGTCCGACCTGAATCCTATTGAGATGTTGTGGCATGACCTTAAAAAGGCAGTTCATGCTAGAAAACCCTCAAATAAAGCTGAATTACAACAATTCTGCAAAGATGAGTGAGCCAAAATTCCTCCAGAGCGCTTTAAAGGACTCGTTGCAAGTTATCGCAAACGCTTGATTGCAGTTATTGCTGCTAAGGGTGGCCCAACCAGTTATTAGGTTCAGGGGGCAATTTCTTTTTCACACAGGGCCATGTAGATTTAGAGTTTTTATTCTCACTAAATAATAAAAGCCATCATTTAAACTGCATTTTGTGTTCAATTATGTTATCTTGACTAATAGTAACGGTTTTTGATGAGCAAGAAACATTTAAGTGTGACAAACAAGCAAAAGAATAAGAAATCAGGAAGGGGGGCAAATAGTTTTCACACCACTGTATATACAGTCTCCAACAATAGGACGCACACCCGGGATCCAAATTTACAAATAAAAGAACATCGTTTTATTTTTAATATTACACATGTCCCATACCGGAAGTGCCTGGTGCGTTTTGTACACGCGTGCCTTACGCACAGGCATATATTAAACTATATATACACCCAGCAAATCTATTGACACGAACTGCAACATTGTGAGATTTTACTTTTTCCTTGGTAGATCAACAATACTGTGCGCACTACATGATGCTATTATATAAGGGTAGGCACACTTAAGCTGTGTTCAAGTGTTTGCTCTCTGCGATTGCGCATGCATTTTTGAATAACATGGAAACTACAGGAACTCGAAAATTCCTGCAATTTCCGATGCACATGCGATTGCACATCTGTTACGTTTTGCGTGCTTTGGTGCATTGTAGTGTTGCCTCAGTCTTCGGGATAATATGTGTAGATAATGTACCCCTACTGTAAATTATAAGGGTATTAGATGTAACTGAGGAGCTCCATGTCATATAGAAGAACGAGGCTGCATGGGTGGTGCTAAAACATATATTTGATCTGCAGGACTGTAACTGGTGCACAACTCTGAAATACAGGTCCATGCAGCCTGTGCGATATCCATCTGATATCCATATAATTTTAAAGTAAGGGGTACATTACTTTTATAATGTACCCCTTGTACCTAAATATATGTGTCCCAAATGTTACAATGTGCTCTTAAAGGGATGTCCACCCCCAAAACTATAATCCCCCCAACTACTGGCCCCACCATGTAGTCTAGTTTAATCCTTACCTAACATCCCAGCTCCATAGGGTTCTCCTGTAGTCCCCCCCCCAAAGTCCCAAAAACTGCCCACCAGGAGGATAGCGAGTCCATATAGGACTCTGCCTCCTACCTGGCCTCCGGGAGAAGTTTGGCATGCATACTGCAGCCCTTCTCCCTCCCTCTCCGGATTCCCTCCCCCTAGCATTTATCCCCTTTAATATAGCCTTACCCTCTGGTCCCCAGCCCCAACCGCATAATTTTTATTTTTAGAAAGCTCCCCAAACTCTTACTTACCTCCCTCTTTCCTCCGCTGCACTGAATGACCGGCAGCCGCGTCCGTGATTGGTGCCGCTCAGCCAATCCCGGAGCGGACTGCCGGTCCCACCCCTCTGCTGCATTTCTCGCAAGCAGAGGGCCAGGAGCGCGGCGGAGGAAAGAGGGGGAGGTAAGTAAAAGTTTGGGGCACTTTCTAAAGATAATAATGATGCGGTTGGGGCTGGGGGACCAGGGGAAGGCTATATTAAAAATTAGATGTTAAGGGTGGACATACCCTTTAAGCCCCCTCCCCCACCTGATCCTCTGATCGGAACTCAGTTACTTGCCTTTACCCCTCCCCCCCCATGCCTTTACCCCCCCATACACACACAGAAACTGCCCATGTTTTTAACCCACCCAAGTGGCGCAGCCCCATAGCAAGATTTTAGATTAGGCCCCTCAACCCACAAAAAAATCAGTTTGGTGCAGTTCAACCCAACCAGGGCAGGTATTTTTTAAGGGCCTTCCTAAGAAAATTTTTATGTCACAGTTCAGCCCCACAAACACCGTTTTGGTTTTAAGTTTACCTTTCAAAGATGCTCCAGGCACAAATATTCTACTTATAAAACCCCCGATCCCTCACTGGCAAGGACACCCTTCCTCTGATGCTGTTGCGAGCTTGTTGGTTACAAGCATGCACAGTAGCAGAGGAGTCTTGCAGGGTTATTCAATAAAAGTTCTTATCATTTAAAATGGTGCTAATTTTGCCCAACCAATCAGATGTTAGCTTTCAAATGTTAAATAAGATCTGATTGGTTGGGGCAAAGTAAGCACCATTTTAAACGATAAGAACTTTATTGAATCTCCCTGTTTGCTCTAACGGGCGTCAGCCATTGGCCGTATGTCACTCTCACGGAGGAGCCGTGGTTTTGTAAGTAGAATATCTGAGCCTGGGAGCCTCTATAAAAGGTTTAAGTAAAACGGCAAGGTGGTTTGTGGGACTGGACTATGCAAGGTAAAATTTTTGTTAGGAGGGTGGACATGTCTGAAGGGGACATGGTAGGGCCCGCTTTGGTTCCAGGCCCCATAGCAAAGGCCAAAAAAAAGGAAAACAGAGAAAGTAAAGAAGCAGGCTTTAGGACAGCAGTTGGAGACAGTCCTGCCTGCTGGGGGCAGGGCTGTTTGTACTGAATGGACATGCTGGGGATACAGAGGTGGAGAGGGTGACAACTAACAGCAAAATTGTAGGTCAGTACAGATGGATCTGCCTGTTACACTGCAGTGTTCATCTGGCTTTTTCAGTAACACACACAGCACTGTAACCATGTAAAGGGCATGTTCACCCCCCCAAAACTGACATTTAACCCCATACTGGCCACTCTGTAGTGTACAGAAATCCTTACCTTACATCTCTGCTCCAAATGGTGCACTGCTATGCCCCTCCAAAGTTAGGAAAAACAACAGTGTAGTAGTTGTCAGTGACTCATACTGTGCTTGTGTCTGCCTCAACCTCGACAAGGTTTGAGGCATGTGCAGGAGAGTCCTCCATCTCCCTCCCGTTTTGCTCTCCCTCCCCCTTGCTCCAAACCCCTTGGTTATATTTTAGTTATTGGTCCCCAGCCCCAACCGCCATAATAGAATTTTGAGAAAGTCCCCCTGATAATTATTACCTTACCTCTCTCCCCCGGCGTTCTGAGCAGCCGGCAGCCGCGTCCCTGATTGGCTGTCTCTCAGCCAATCAGAGACGCAACTGCCAGTCCTGCCCCCTGCTTGCAGTTACGCACAGAGGGCCGAGAGTCCAGGACACTCGCGGCGGAGGAAAGAGGTAAGGTATGTAATCTGGGGACTTTCTCAAAAATCTATTATGGCAGTTGGGGCTGGGGGACCAATAACTACAATATAACTAAGTTGATAAAGGGGATGGACATGCCCTTAACCCTTCCCTTACAGGGCCAATATTAGTTACTAGTAAGGATTCAGTGAGGGGTGCAGTGCCTGTTAATGTCCACATTCTTTGCTGGACCTTGGGGGCTATATGGGATGCTGAGGACAACACTTTGTGTGTCAGTACATGTGTGTATAGTGTGTGTCAGTATATCAGTGCATTGTGTGTAGTAGTGTGTGTCATTATTCAGTGCAGTTGTGTGTCCGTATATCAGTGTGTGTGTCAGTATATCTCCATGTGTGTTAGTGTGTGTGTCAGTATATCAGTGCAAGTGTTTGTCATGTGTGTTGTGTGGGTCAGTTATCTGAACGTGTGTGTAAACAGTGCATGTTTGTGTCTGTATATCAGTGTACATTTCTGTCATGTGTAGTGTCTGTCAGAATATCTTCGTGCGTGTGGTGGTGTTGTGTCAGTATATCAGTGCATATGTGTGTCATGTGTGTAGTGTGTCAGTATACCTGCAGTGTGTGTGTAAGTATACAAGTGCTTGTGTGTGTCCGTATATCAGTGTATGCCTGTCATGTGTGTAGTGTGTCTGTATATCTCTATGTGTGAGTCAGTATATCAGTGCATGTATTTGTGTGTGGCAGTATACCTGCATGTGTAGTGTGTGGTCAGTATCAGTGCAGTGTGTGGTGTTTTGTGTGCGTATATCAGTGTATGTGGTTGTGTCAGTATATCTCAGTGTGTGTAAGTGTGTGTCGTATATCAGTGCAAGTGTTTGTCATGTGTGTGTGTGTTGTGTATATCTGCATGTGTGTGTAAACAAGTGCATGTTTGTGTCTGTATATCAGTACGTTTCGGTCATGTGGTGTAGTGTCTGTCTGTATATCTACGTGTGTGTAGTGTGTATCAGTATATCAGTGCATGTGTGTGTCATGTATGTAGGTGTGTCTGTATATCAGTGTATGTGTGTCATGTTTGTAGTGTGTGTGTCAGTATATCTTCATGTGTGTGTGTCAGTATATCAGTGCATATGTGTCGTGTGTATGTCTGTCATGTGTGTAGTGTGTCTGTATATTCTGTGTGTGTCAGTATACAGTGCATGTGTGTAGGTGGGCCTGTATATCAGTGTATTGTCTGTCCTGTGTGTGTGTGTCAATATATCAGTGCATGTGTGTGTCTGTTATCTGTGTATGTGTCGTGTGTGTAGTATGTGTGTGTCAAATAATCGGTGCATGTGTGTGTCATGTTTTGTAGTGGTGTGTCAGTATATCTCCACGTGTGTATGGTGTGTGTCAGTATATCAATGCATGTGGTAATGTTATCAGTATACCTGCATGTGTGTGTAAGTATATCAGTGCATGTGTGTTGGTGTGTCCATATATCAGTATATTTGTCTGTCATGTGTAGTGTGTGTCAGTATATCAGTGCGTGTTTGTAGTGTGTCCGTATATCAGTGTATGTGTGTGTCTGTACATCAGTGTGTGTCTCAGTATATCTGTATGGCGGTGCATGTTGTGTGTCATATGTGTGAGTAAGTGTATGTGTGTGGCATAGATAGATATACAGACCAGGCTATGAAAATAGATACAGACAAAACAAATAAACAATGATATTAGCATACTGGGTAGTGGGGTATGCCTATTTTAAAAGTGTCCTCTTTTTCAGGAGGGTTTACCTTTAAATTGGGCTTAACACTATAAGTGGGTGTGGCCTAATAAAAGTGGGTGTGATCAAAATTTGCTGCGGCGTCAACACTTTTAATGTCCCTCTTATGTTTTCAAAGTTGGGAGGTACCATGCCTTACGCACACACAGAAACGGCCATACACCTCACCCACAAAAACTGGCCATGCCCCCCTCACACATACTATATTCCGGAAGTGTACTGACTTTTTCGCTCGTTCTCTCTCACCCCGGCACTGCTCCCGTAGTCACCACTCTTGCGCGATCACCTCCTCCTCTAGTGCAGAAATGGAGCAAGCAGGAATTTTTAAGGATTCCACAGTCCAAAATATGCTATGATACTGTTTTTTCTTTTGTTCTATACATGGTATAATTGGGACGCGTAGGTTTATGCGCGTAATACGCGTATGGATTTATGCGTTTATACACCTAATATATGCGTGTATAATATACACGTATATGACTTTTTTTACGCAACAATATCATACCTTATTATATTTTGACCAATATTGTTATAAACAAGTTCTTAACGACTTATTATTTAATAATTTTTTTTTTAATGTAAATATTAATGTACGAAACTATACTATTGCCTTTATTTGGCTTTAATATTTGAAAAACCCCAATAAAAAAACTATTGAAACATACTTTTACAATAACTAGTGGTATAGGAAGTTAGGAGTATACATAAAAGGACTAATTTACACACCGAGTTACAGCATAAGAAAAGGAAGGATGAGAACAATCTATAGCTACTGTGATATTTTCCCTTTATGTTCGTCCATCTTGCAAAATAAAAACCTCAAAATAAATGAAAAACTGGAGAATGCGGGCATCGATCCCGCTACCTCTCGCATGCTAAGCGAGCGCTCTACCATTTGAGCTAATTCCCCTTAACTACTTAGATAGCAATACAGCTCCATGTTCAAGAAAACCCAATGAAAGTATTGAGTTATTAAAAGCAGGATAAGAGATGAAAAGGGAAACATCACATGTTACTAGTGTGTGAATAATAATATTGACATTATAAAGGGCCATTAACAGAGAACTGTTTGTGATTATAATCCCTAAAACTGGCTATACAAATGTCTGAAGACCACATTTTACGCTAGGCTGATGGCCGGCCATGTATGGATCCAGGATGAGAGGGAGGGGGATCTCGCGCAGGTCACACTACCTCCCGGAGGCAACACATGAGGCACAAACCTTTTCACCCAGAGACAGATCCTACTTTTCAGTTTTCTGGACTTTATATAGTCACTGCAGGTCGCACCTGGGCCACTATTGCTAGAAGGTAAGCTGCTTTAACTTGACTATATGAATGTGTTGTTGTGCTTTAGAACCGCACCTTACACATTAACCGACTAGGGCCATGGTTTCCTCACCCAGCCTACCATCATAGGAAGTAGGCTTCCTACTTTACCACACTATAGTGGCTGAGAAATTTATCTTATGTTTGCTGTTTTAATGGAGAACCAAAAGAAGCAGAGGTGTAAGTAAGGATTTTTACTAGGATCCGTAGTGGGTTAAATTTTAGTTTGGGTGGGTGGACATGCCCTTTAGGGCAGGATTCTCACGCATGGAGCATTCAGCCCTGGCTTTCTTGAGGTGGTAGTGGTGGTCATATCTAGAATCTCTGTCTGGAGAGCTGAAAAATAAAAAAAATATTGAAAATAAAAGGGATGAGGATCTCTCTCTAAAAAAGCATATCTGGACAGACAAAGCACTGCAAGAAAAAGGCATAAAATGGTAAGACTCACCCCGGTACCAAGCTGGGACAGAGGGTGAAAACCCCCCATTGTTTACTACAAGGCAGAGGAAAAGCTAGATGGCGCACAGCGTCACTGCTGCAAGCAGAAATTAACAGACAGCAGCCACAGGACGCAGAGATTTTAAAATGTTTGTGCCGTTTCAGGTTGCGTAAAAAAGAAAAAAGGAAAGAAAAAGGCAAGGTAAGGGGCCCAATCAGAGCTCTTTATTACCTAGGGAGGGCTGTCACTCTAGCCGACAGGGGACAAGGGTAGTTAACCCATTTGTAACCACTGCTGTATAAGACACCCATGTGCATTTAATCAAAGCACCAATTTCTGTAAATGGCTTCCCTGGTGGTCTAGTGGTTAGGATTCGGCGCTCTCACCGCCGCGGCCGGGTTCGTTCCCGGTCAGGGAACATGCTTTTGATCATATAATACATTACAATACACAAAATAATTATGCATTCAAAGATATTATTTAGAAGAGGAGGATTATATTGTCTAAGGTTTCAAGATCCACCAAATGAATTGCAAAATTCTGATTCATTTCAATGATCTTGCAAATTCTTGTTAGGATACAACACATAAACAATAGTGAGAAGAAAAAGGAAGTGGCGTTGGCCGGGAATCGAACCCGGGTCAACTGCTTGGAAGGCAGCTATGCTCACCACTATACCACCAACGCTTGACAGAAATAAACGCAGACGAAGGCATGTGGATTCTATCTGTTGCATATTCCTCTGAGTATTTGTTAGAATGTTTTGGTTTAAGAATTGAAAGTCATTTTCTTAAAATTATAAATGTGTATTTCACACTTGTAGTATTATTCTTCCCTCATTGTTCACTATGGAACAGACCGTATTAAAAATCCCCACAGCAACACAAACCTATGGTTTTCACATTATCACCTGTTATAAACACAAATTTACCGTAAATCAAATGTTTTCATACTCAATACAGCAACACGAACAGATTTGGCAGAAAACCATGTTACAAAATGTGAAGCTTTGATTCAATCAGCTAGCAAACGAAAAAAATGTCTACCAGAAGTGGGGTTCGAACCCACGCGGACATATGTCCATTGGATCTTAAGTCCAACGCCTTAACCACTCGGCCATCCTGGTAACCCACATATAATTGAAGTTTTGATGTGAATGTAAAGAAGAGACCTGTCTTACTACAACGTTTATTTACTAAACCATCTTAGAGTTGTTTTTCTAAAGTAAAAAACTCTGATTCAGGTTAAATGATCATGTTGGCACTATTCAATAAAAAGTGGGGGTGGGTTGCGTTTGGGCACTCGGCCTCCAAAACGTTTGCCATCACTGTACTATCCAATCATCAGCTCAGTTATTCTACCTTGCCCTACTAAGTCTAAGCTCAGCTCTGAGACTTACGACCCGTGGCCCACAAATGTCATCTGAATTATAGTTTTGGCCAACTATTACTTAGTTTATTTGTGCTTGGCCGGTTGGGCTTGTCTATAATCTTCCCTGTACATTGCTGTACAAAGCCTGTGAGTAGGAGGCATAAGTTTACCTATCCAGAAGTAAATTAAACCTTTAGGACACGGCGACACTGCAGCGCAAATGCAATCGCAAATGGAATCACATGTGCAAACGCAGAGAAAAATCTCAGCAATGCAAACGCAATGCATGCGGTTTCATGTGCGATTTGATTGCGTTTGCGCATGGTTTTTTCATAAGTATTGAAAAACGCATGCGATTGTGATTTAAAATGCGGACTGCAAATCGCAATCGCAACGCACCCGAAAACACACGTTTTCGGTGCGTTGCCGCGTTTTCAAGAAAAAACGCAAGTGCAAATACATGCGCAAAACAAACGCAAAAAAAGCGCAGCAGTGTGGCCTAGCCCTTAGAGCAGATTAACCCGGCTCCGCATTTAAGGCTTGGCACACACCATGCGATTTTTTAAGGCAAACCGACTGTATCGGTCAGTCATGATCCAACAAACAGATGACCGGGTATGGTGGTAAATCACGGCCAATCCTGCAGACAGTCATTAAGTGTACACATGTTTTCTGAAGGGATTAAAGGAAAAGCAAACAATTAACTAGTTTAGGGAAAGCTTGACATTACCATTACCATTACCAAACATAATTCTGGTGTACAAAATTGCATATTCTGAAAAAAAGTATTCATCAATGGCTAACACCGTACAATTCCCTACTACTATTGTTATTGAATGAGGAAAACATTACAGTTCCCTGACCGGGAATCGAACCCGGGCCGCGGCGGTGAGAGCGCCGAATCCTAACCACTAGACCACCAGGGATCCTTGATAATAGCTAATGGTAACTATATGTGTATAAAGTCTGTTAACAACAGTAAAATGAAAAGTATTTGGGTCGGGTATTGGACTGGTAATTCTATCTCCTAATTTTGTTTCTGTTGAGAGCACCAGCCCAAAGAAAAACTGATTTGCCTAGGAGAAGGAGAGAGGGAGGAGAAGGAATTAACCTTTGGAAAAGGCAGCTAGAAAGCTTAGGGAGAGAGGGGCCAAAAGGAGCAAAAAGCCCTTCACTGAGCACAACACCCTATATACAAAAGGCATCTAGCCGTCTTTTTTGGAAAGAAACATGCATAACCATTGCGTCTTACTCTGGATAAGTAAAGCAGCGTCACCCCCTAGTGGCAGGTATAATGATAACATGGTCAAGCACATTCCATGCCTGTGATAGCACAGGTCTCTATAACCCCTTATTGCCATTTATCACTGTTCTTTATTTTTTATAGTAATGCTATAGTAGTTAAAGGCAAACTCACAGTTGTTTATTTAACTGTAAGTTGTACATAGGTTGTAATCAGTGTTTTTTGTGCATTATTGGTCAGATAAGAACTGGTATTAATATTCATATTATGTTTTCTCTTTTATATAATAACTTTGGTTTTTAGTTTCCCTTTAATCCCTTCAGAAAAAATGTGTACAGTTAATCACTCTTGCCCATAATATTTCCTTAAACTCTTTAATAAGAAATATCTGGAATATGATACATATTGTCTGCATTACCTAAATTCTGGTAAATGGAAAAGGTTTCCTTCAATCTCTTATTAGTCTGTTTGTGTTTATTTGACTATAAAAGTAACCAATAACTTGATTCAGATTAGAGTGTAATGGACTTTTATAAAAAATAAAAAAAAAATTAAAAAACATGACGTCCCTGGGTGGGCTTGAACCACCAACCTTTCGGTTAACAGCCGAACGCGCTAACCGATTGCGCCACGAGACACTTGCTGCTAACATGCCAAGACAGTTTTTTTGTAGAAGGTATTAATAAAAGTGTGCACTAATAAAGGCTGAGGTCTTACTACAAATATTAAACAATTCAGTGTGTTTTCATCACTTTAAAGGCTAGACCACACTAGAGGATTCTATTTGCCCATTCGTTTCTATTATTCACAGGGAGGTGAGAAGCTTATTCTCACCTCCCTGTGAATATAGGATGCTCGGGGGACCTGGAACTTACCTTACCACCCTCCACTGCAGACCGCTCCTTCACTGAAAGCCGCTCTGTCCCGACCGCGCACCCTATCTTAGCGCATGTGCGCAAATACAAAAGATAGGGTGCGCAATCGGGAGAGAACAGCTGTTCAGTGAAGAAGCGGCTTGCGAATGGAGCGCAGTAGGTAAGTTCCAGGTCCCCGAGCGTCATATAAGCACAGGAGGTTAGAATAAGCGTTCCACCTCCTGTGAATAATAGAAATGAATGGCAAATAGTTGTTTTTATGGATTTAGTGTTCCTCTAAGGTGCTGAAAAGCTTTTTTAAAGCAAAGTTTATAACTCTATAAAACGACCACGAAGGGGCTCGAACCCTCAATCTTCTGATCCGCAAAGTTTATAACTCTATAAACGACCACGAAGGGACTCGAACCCTCAATCTTCTGATCCGAAGTCAGACGCCTATCCATTAGGCCAGCGGTCTCTTGAGCTCTGCCTGAACTATCCTTCAATGGAGTACAGGAGCCAATCAATGAGATGAATAATGGTTAGTGGCCAGGAATCTCATGCTAGATATATTCTTCACATCTGGGAATTAAAAGGACCACATGTAGAGACTTCACTGCACACATCATAATCCAATAAATGAATTAGATGTGGTTAAAAACGTGCTCCGTGAGGCTCGAACTCACAACCTCGGCATCGCTCACTAAGTTACTGTCATATAAGTACCGCGCGCTAACCGATTGCGCCACTGGAGCACCACGGAGTCGACATTTCACAGATGCTTGTTACGGCCCGAACATATGATCACACATTATAGAATAAACTATACAGAGATAGTAATGAATGTGACGTTACTAAGCTGCAATGAGTAACAGTCTGTGTATGAATCATGGTAGAAGGTTCCCTGTCTGTAACACACTGCTCATACACTGGGGTAACATGAGGACACGAGATTCCTCCACCGAACTGCAGACAACTCAGTGGTTCCTGCCCTGGTTTTAGAATACTGTCCTGTTCCACTCACTTTCTTTCCTTCCACTTATCTTTCTCTTCCATGGTGGATGGCCCCTTGGTGTTTGGGCAGTATATGATTAATAGTTTATGGTTTGCATTAATTGTGGATAGCAGCATTAAAAGTATATGGCCAGCATTAATAGTAAATGGCTAGCATTAATGTGTATGGCCAGGATTAATACTGCACGGCCAGTTTAATAGTGTATGGCTTGCATAGTGTATGGTTGCATAAATAGTGGTAGCCAGCATTAAAAGTATATGGCCAACATTAATAGTATATGGCTAGCATTTAGTGTTGGCCAGGATTGATACTGCACGGCCAGCATTAATAGTGTATGGCTTGCATAGTGTATGGCTTGCATAAAATGTGGATAGCCAGCTTGTATATGGCCAGCTATAATAGTATATGGCTAGCATTAATAGTGTATGGCCAGGATTAATAGTACACAGCCAGCATTAATAGCGGATACCAGCATTAATAGTATATGGCTAGCATTATAGTGAATGGCCAGGATTAATAGTACACGGCCAGCATTAATAGTGGATGGCTTGCAGTAATAGTGGATAGCCAGCATTAATAGTATATGGCCAGCATTAATAGTGTATATTTTGCATTAATGTTTATGGTCAGCATTAATAGTATTGGTCAGCATTAATAGTGTATGGCCAGGATAAATAGTACATGGCCAGCATTAATAGTGTGTGGCTTGTATTAATAGTGTATAGCTTGCTTAATAGTTTATGGTCAGCATTAAAGTATATGGTCAACATTAATAGTATATGGCTAGCATAATAGTGCATGGCCAGGATTAAAACTGCACGGCCAGCATTAATAGTGTATGGCTTGCATAAATAGTGGATAGCCAGCATTAAAAGTATATGGCCAGCATTAATAGTATATGGCTAGCATTAATAGTGTGTGGCCAGGATTATAGTACACGGCCAGCATTATTAGCAGATAGCCAGCATTAATAGTTATGGCTAGCATAATAGTGAATGGCCAGGATTACTAGTACACGGCCAGCATTAATAGTGAATGGCTTGCTTAATAGTGGATAGCCAGCATATAGTATATGGCCAGCATAATAGTGTATAGCTTGCATTAATAGTTCATGGTCAGCATAAATAGTTATGGCCAGCATTAATAGTGTATGGCCAGAAAAATAGTACATGGCCAGCATTAATAGTGTATGGCTTGTATTAATAGTGTATAGCTTGCATTATAGTTTATGGTCAGCATTAATAGTATATGGCCAGCATTTATAGTATATGGCTAGCATTATTTAGTGATGCAGGATTAATACTGCACAGCCAGCATTACTAGTGTAGGCTTGCATAAATAGTGTATCGCTTGCATAAATAGTGTATGGCTTGCATAAATAGTGTATAGTCATCATTAAAGGTATATGGCCAGCATTAATAGCATATGGCTAGCATTAATAGTGTATGGCCAGTATAATAGTATATGGCTAGCATTAATAGTGTATGGCCAAGCTTAATAGTACACAGCCAGCATTATAGAGATAGCCAGCATTAATAGTATTAGGCTAGCATTAATATTGAACGGTCAGGATTATACTACATGGCCAGCATTAATAGTGTATGGCTTGCATTAATAGTGGATAGTCAGCGTTAATAGTATATGGCCAGCATTAATCGTGATAGCTTGCATTAATAGTTTATGGTCAGCATTAATAGTACATGGCCAGCATTATTAGTATATGGTCAGGAAAAATAATACATGGCCAGCATTAATAGTGTATGGCTTGTATTAATAGTGTATAGCTTGCATTAATAGTTTATGGTCAGCATTAATAGTGTATGGCCAGGATTAATACTGCACGGCCAGCATTAATAGTGTATGGCTTGCATAAATAGTGGATAGCCAGCATTAAAAGTATATGGCCAGCATTAATAGTATATGGCTAGCATTAATAGTGTGTGGCCAGGATTAATAGTACCGGCCAGCATTATGCAGATAGCCAGCATTAATGTATATGGCTAGCATTAATGTGTATGGCCAAGCTTAATAGTACACAGCCAGCATTATAGAAGATAGCCAGCTATGTATATGGCTCGATTAATAGTGAACGGTCAGGATAATACTCATGGCCAGCATTAATAGTGTATGGCTTGCATTAATAGTGGATAGTCAGCGTTAATAGTATATGGCCAGCATTAATAGTGTATAGCTTGCATTAATAGTTTTATGGCCAGCATAATAGTACGGCAGCATTATTAGTATATGGTCAGGAAAAATAATAAATGGCCAGCATTAATAGTGTAGGCTTGTATTAATAGTGTATAGCTTGCATTAATAGTTTATGGTCAGCATTAATAGTGTATGGCCAGGATTAATAATGCACAGCCAGCATTAATAGTGTATGGTTGTATTATAGTGTATGGCTTTCATAACTAGTGGATAAGCCAACAATAAAAGTATATGGCCAGCATTAATAGTGTTAAACTTGCATTAATAGTTTATGGTCAGCATAATAGTATATGGCCAGCATTAATAGTGTATGGCCGAGATAAATAGTACATGGCCAGCATTATGTGTATGGCTTGTATAAATGTGTATAGCTTGCATTATAGTTTTTGGTAAGCATTAATAGTATATGGCCAGCATTAAGTATATGGCTAGCAGTAATAGGGTATGGCCAGGATTAATACTGCACAGCCAGCATTAATAGTGTATGGCTTGCATTAATAGTGTATGGCTTGCATAAATAGTGGATAGCCAGATTAAAAGTGTATGCCAGCATTAATAGTATGACTAACATTATAGTGTATGGCCAGGATTAATAGCATATGGCTAGCATAATAGTGTATGGCCAGGATATATAGTACACAGCAAGCATTAATAGCGGATAGCCAGCATTAAAGTATATGGCTAGCATTAATAGTGAATGGTCAGGGTTAATAGTACACGGCCAGCATTAATAGTGTATGGCTTGCATAAATAGTGGA
>JAACNH010005494.1:0-20126 GCA_019447015.1 Hymenochirus boettgeri
CACGAAGGCTACAGTTGAGAAATTAGCAAAATCAACAGAATACATTTGAAGGGGTTACCGAATAGTGAAACACACATTTGAAGGGTTACCGATTCGAGAATTAATCGAGTTTTTGATAAGTCCAACCGGGTTTAAAAAAGTTCTCTATTTTGGGGAGTTCTAAGAGTTCGGAGCGGTCCAAACTATTAAAGTTCGGGTAAACTCGGTTCGGTCCACTCTCGTCATTCTTGGTTTCCTTTATTTCTCAGGGTAATTAAAAAAGTTTTTCATTAAAGGTCCAGAATTATTTTAACGCCAGAATGACCAGAAAAAAAGCCCCTGGTTTCCCCCAAGAGCCACTTCTGGAAATGCCACATGATATAAAAGGCAACTATAACGACAAAACACCTCAGGATAATACTGGGCAGATCTGTTACTCTGCCTTTCATCCTGGGTCACTTCGTAATCCCTCTGGAACCTTAGCATGATCCGCCATAGCTCACTCAGTATAAAAACAAGCCCTCGAATGAGCACTGTGTAATGCTATAATTTCATAACCCAAGGGATTATTTAACAAGTAATTACTAGCAGAACTACGGTATATTTAAGGTCGGGCAGTCCAGCCCCCTCTGCCCCCCTTTTTTTTTTTTTTTTTTTTAATTCTGTGTATAAGGTAAAGTAATCTCCAATTCCTGTGTATAATGTAAAGTAATCTCCAATTCCTGTGAATATAATGTAAGTAATCTCCAATTCATGGTTATGCTAAGTAATCTCCAAATTCCTGAGTGTTAATTACGTAATCTCCGAATCCCTGTGTATAAGTAGCTAATCTCCAATTCAGTGTAATATGTAATAATCTCCAATTCCTGTTGTATAATGTAAGTAATCTCCAGTTCTGTATATGATAATGTAAGTAATTCTTCCCAAGTCCTCGCGTATTAAATTAAGAAATCTCACAATTCCTTTGTATAATGGAAGTAATCTCCAATCCATGTGTATAATGTAAGTAAGCTCCATGCGTGTATAATGAAAAGTAATCTCCCAATGTTCCTGCCTAAAATGTAAGTAATCTCCAATTCTGCGTATAATGTAAGTCAATCTCCAATTACTGTGTCTAATGTCAGTCCTCATACAAATTATTTAAGTAGCTACACTGTGTTAATTGTAGTAATATGTCTTCAAATGCTCAAGCGTTTGTGATATATTGAAGATCCGGGTGTTAGTCTGTATTATGTAAGTAATCTCCAATTCCTGTGTATAAGTAAGTATCTCACTTCTGTGTATAATGTAAAGTAACTCACATATTCGCGGTTATAATGTAAGTAAATCGATTGTTTAGAAAGAACAATTTGAAATCTTGGTTCATGAGAAGCATGTATTTGACTTCACCCCCATAAATATATCTTTAGCATTATTCTAAAATTATAATTTGGATTTTCTTTAAAAAGCTTAGGCAAAAGATTTAACCCTAGCTTATATTAAAGGTCCATTAATTAGCTTATCCTGTTTTAACGAGAGAGGTTGGATTTAGATCCTTTTGTAAGAGCACTTATCAAAGAATGTTAAAAAAAAATTCTAAATGTACTGTCATTAGCTCTGGTGGGATAATGGTTTAATGCTCTATTTTAGAAAGAGTGATGATGTTTCAGCTCAATTTCCCAGACCTTTTATATAAAATTGTGTAATATTCTGTTTCCTATGTCCATTCTTACTAAAAACTGCAAAGATAAGTTTCTTTAGTTATGAAAAGCAAATGAATATGTAATTGTTAAGGACAGGAGTGTTCAAATATGTTTACAAAACAACTACACTGAAATCCCTGTTCTGCATCAGAGAGAAGCAGAACTGTCATCTTCTGATGGGCAAGGCTGCAGATTTCTGTAACGTTATGCATATACTTAGCTAGGCAGGACTCCCACCAAAACAAAGAGATGGATTATGGGAGCTGACCCCTGGTACCCACAAGGTAATTTCATAAATCACCCACTAGCCACAGCGAGAGAGAGAGAAGAAACACCTTCTGTATTATTGTGAGGGTACACTATCTATTTGGTCTATGTGGCTTGGCGACTTTAGTTCCCCTTTAAATCTATTTCAAATGCCTTAAATTGATAAAAGAAATAAGGCTTGCCATTAATTAGCTTTTTTTCAACCTCTTGATTCCTGTATTATGTTAAACATTTTGTGTGGATTTCCACTGTGCTACAATAAATATTACCCTATAAGTAAGGGTTAATAGTAATGGGTGTTTGACTAGCTTGGCTATAAACAAGACATTTGTGTTTATTTTATAAGAACAATACATACGTAAAACATTGGGGGAGATTTACCCAGAGCCGATATCACTCCGGGCAAATCCCCCTATCGCGATTCAATATAGGATTAGCGCACAGGGGTAAATTCCAAAAGGGATTAGCCAGCGTTAAATCACGTGCTTAAAGTAGCGCAAATGTGATATTAAACTGTGCAGCGCGGATGCGTGGGTGTCTTTTGCGTAACCCGGCATATAATAATATGGAGTTAAAGTAAAAGTTGTGCTATACTAGATACAGACTTCACAAATCATTTGTTCTATAATTAGAAACTTACAATATTTCTGAAATTTTCTGTGCAATTCTGGGGTATGATATACCAAAGCAGCAAATGTGCAGTTTACAGCTTGATCAACCACAGAACTAGCCACTGTATCACTCTTTGTCTGGTTTCCTTAATACCTGCACAAGTCCCTTGAAAAGCTCAGCGTTAGGGCCACAATAATCCTGGGGGATCTGAGGTTGCAAAGTCAAGGAGAATGTTACAACAGTCATCTGAACGAGAGTTCTTAATCTGGAAATGAAACAATAATGTAAAAAAGTATTTACAATATATCAAATTCTAAGATATTATTCTTAAGCTTTATTTTTACAGAAATTGCACAAAAAAATTAACTTTCGCTTAGCACACGATAGGCAGTGTCACAAAAAAAACTTACTGCATATAGTACAGCACAGGGGAACAGTGGTCTCCAAACAAGCTGATTTTAAATGAAAGACCAGGTTCCTACCTACCTTTAAAATGAGCACAACCACCTCTCTAGGGCTGCACAGCTCAAGATATGAAAAAATAACTAATCAGAAAGTTAAGGGGTGGGAGGTCCTGAATCTGCGGTCACAATACTACTTCCTCCTTTAATCTGTGGTTGGCACATGTTCAATGCAGAAGAAACCAGAATGAGATCAAGTTACAATGACTGAAGCAGGTATGTTAGGGCCACAGGGGGTTTCAAGGGGACTGCAGGGGAGGGGCCATGGGTGCCCACAAGGAGGAGGAGACACAAGGAAGAGGGACTGTCACATGGTTTCAGAGATGGAAGTGCAGGGGATCTGGCGATGCTGCTAACCATATCACACATAAAAAATGTCAATATCTTCAAAACTATGCAAGAAAAATAATGAAAGTAAATTGTAAAAATACTCAGGAAAGCAATTCCTATCAATTTACCTAAAGTTATTTTGGACCACAGTTACCCTTTAAGGTTTACTAGCAGCCACAAACCCCAAATATAACCAAATATTATGTCTAATGACAAACATGCCTTATTTTGGTTATGGCAGATTAGATAGGTCACCACTATACTGGAACATAACTTCTTTTCCACAATTTATTAGCTTATGGTTTAACTTGAAGATAGCTCTATTGCAACATAGGTATTGTACAAAACTCCTCTAGCATTGCATACATTTTGTCTTTTCTTGAACACACGAATAATATACAAATAATGCACAAAACTTGTAATTATTTGTAATGCTGTCACAAAACGTGAATACAATGAAACGTTTACCCAAGTGACATGGGTTAGAACACAAATCAGAATTAAAACTCATCTCTCACCTCTATGTGAGATCTTGTTTGTAAGATATATTCATGGAAATTAGATGCAAAAATGCAAAATCCAAGCCTGCACATGCACAGACCCTAGTTTCAGTTCTCACTGGTCAGAGGAATAAAACACTGTTACAATCAAAGCAATATTTTCCACATTCAAAGTCTTAGCATCAAATCATTGTGAACAAAAGTCTGTCATGTTTTTTTGCTAATCTGTTAAAAAAAAAAAAATCGACCTTTGTAAAGCTTTTTCACCCTTCAAAACAATTTAAGTTTCATGTCCTTAGATATACACAGAGGGCTTATTTTAAATAGTCTTTTGAGGCTTTGTTTGGAATAAATGTAGGTTTGTTAGGTAACAATTCAATTACCGTATAGGATATATAGGCTTAAAGGTACACCTGCAGTTTTCTTACCCTTCTCTTTTTAATTTTAAATAGTAGATTTAATTTGTTTTTTCAGTCTTGCTTCCCCAGATTGACACAATACCAAAATCTTTAGTTTATGTGTGTCAGAAAACGGACATCTTTTGGGTTTTATACAGATAGTAACTGGTGACATATGAAACCTTTATAGTAGATTAATCCGATGCACATTTGTTATATACCAAATCTGGCTGACTGGTTACTGACTGAGAATACATTATCCAGAAGGCAGTGCAATAAGACTACTTATTGATGAGGAAGAAGAAAGACTGGAAAAAATTATGAAATCTACTATTTAGAAATGACAGGGAATAAAAGAAAAAGGGGAACTTGGAAAACAAGGTGTAGAAAAAACGATATAAGTTGAAAAAAGGGCGTAAAAGCCCGAAAAACATTGCATTTTACATTCAAGTCTATATATTAAAAAGACTGTCTATATATACTGTATATGCAACTTACAGTGGCCAAGGGTTATGTGCTTATGCTAGTCTAAATATTGTGACCAGGCAGTGCAATCCAACATTACGTGCAGTAACTATGCAATTCAAGTTTACCAGTATTTTCTAAAAAAAAATAATGTGGTCGTTTTGAAAAATTAACATTTTTAAAATATTTCCACATACACCTTACATTAGTTCATAGCAAAAAAATAAAAATTCCATTATTGTTTTCAAACAGCAAGCATTGCAGAATAAAGGTACTTAATTAATTACAGCTCTCTCCATTTTATAACCTAAAGAAAGTAAAAAATAACACTGCAGCATTCCTGTTTTTGAAACTCATCCAGCTTTTTTTTTTTTAAACATATCCAATGAACCTGCCATCACAACGTGCAATGGAAGACTGTTCCATAGTTACTGTTCTTACAGTGAAAAACCCTTTCGAACTTGAAGACTAAACTTCTTTACTTCAAGTCTTAAGGGATGTCGCATGTCCTATGACATTTTATTGGTGAACAATGCCCCAGATGTTATTGTATTATATACAGTAATTCTATCCCCATGCAAGTAGCTTTTTCTAGTGACATAATTGTACTTATCCAATCCGTCTTCATATTCAAGCTCCACCATTCCCTTATTATTTTAGTTGCCCTTCTCTGAACCTTTCAAGATGTTCTTTTGTACACAGGATTCCAAAACTACCATGTTATTCCAAATGAGGCCTTGCCAATGCTTTGTAAAGAGGGAGAATAACATTTTTATCCCTTAAATCCATACCTCTCTTTATACAAGACAATATCTTGCTGTTTAGCTGTTGCTGCCTGGCACTGCTTGCTTTTTAAGTTGTTATCACACCAAAACTCCCAGATCCCTTTCCAACTTTTTTACTTAACAAAGAACCATTTATAGTAAAAGTAGCACAAGGATTTTTAAGTCCAAAATGCACCGCCTTAAATTTATCAACGTTGAATCTCATCTGCCATTAGCAGCCCTATGTGACAATCTATCTAGATCCCCCTGCAACGATTGAATATCCTCTGAAGATTTAATGGTCGACAATGTTTATGTCGTCTGCAAAACAGACAGAAACCTTGCTGATAATGCCCACTTCCATATCATTAATTAATAGATTAAGTAAAAAAAGGCCCCAATACAGAACCCAGTGGGCAACACACTTAAAACTTTAGTCCATATTGATGAAGCCCAATTAACAACTAATCTCTGCATCCTATCCATCAACCAATTTCTATCCATGTACAAATGTGCCACCCCAGCCCAACAGACTTAGCTTATCCATTAGTCACCTATGGGGGGGCTGTATCAAAAGTCTTACAAATTCCAAGTATACTACATCTACTGATGCAAGAGTCTAAATTCCTATCACTTCCTCATAAAAGCCAAGAAAGTTAGTATGACAAGATCTATTCTCCTAAATCCATGTAGATTATATTGTAAAGTCAGTACTTCAACATAGTTTAGAATATGTTCCCATATTAAACTTTCGAATACTTCCCACAACCAAGGCCAAGTTAAACTTACAGGCCTGTAATTGCCTGGCTGTGAACAAACTACGCTTTTTGAATACTGGAATTGCATCAGCTTTTTTTAAATAATGAAATTATAAAACTAAATCCAGTGTGCCAAGCAAATTTTGCACTTCTCTTGGAATTCATTACATTGTGTGTATATGTGGATGAGTGCATTAACGATGTTACATTAGATTTATACTTTAATATTAAAGAAAATCAAGTAGAATTACCTTTTTATTTCATTATACAGATGAAGTTCTGCTTTTATATCATCAGTGCATGTAAGATGTTAAAGACCAATTTCCACAAAGGAGAACAATAACAGAATTCCTCTCAGCAGGGGGTAAACATTGTCACAGGACCCAATTCTAAAAAAAAAATTAAATAAATAAAACAAATAAAAATCTAGGCAAGTGCCATTTAAATTTTTTTTTATAAGTTAAAGGAACAGTCACTTGAAAAGTGAACTATTCTTTAATGTATTGATTGAAGACCAGGAGGTTTAGGTTTACCTTCCGTTCTCCAATCAATATCTCAGGAGCCAGAGACGCAGATGGCAGAAAGTTACCTTTTGTGTGATCCACCGCAGCAGAACTGACAGGTCCAGAGTTTTCTGGTTTTAATCAAAAATCAAATATAGAGCACATGCACAATAATGCAACTATAGTTGATTAGGAACCAGAAAGCTGTTAGAATATACCGTATATACTTGAGTACAAGTTGTAGGCTTAAAATAAGCCTAAAAATCCACCTCGATATATACTCGAGTTACTAACCTTAAATCTTTCAGCCGCTCCTTCCTCTCTCTTCCGCATCCCACGTTGCTGTGTCTGACGTCAGTACTCTGCACCGGTCTTACCCTGCGCCGAGTAGTGACGTCAGGTTCCTGTATGTGGATGTGGAAGAGAGAGAAAGTGTGCGGCTGCAGGATTTCAGGTTAGTGATTTTTGATAGATGCAGCTGGATTACCTAAAGCAAGTCCTCTCCTCCAGTGGGGGGCTTTGGGGGGATGGGGGATAGGTGCAGTGCTTACCACTGAAGATGTTTGAACTACAACTCCCAGCAACTGAAGCATGCTGAGAGTTGTAGTTTCCAAACTTGGAGTGGCAAGGAATTGGGGGTTATTGTGTTGGATTCCATTTAAAGGGCAACTAATGCCTAAAAACAATAAAGATTCAGGAGAATGGAATCTATTGTTTCCTTCTGATTCTGTATTGTTTTTAGGCTTTAATTGCCCTTAAATGGACAGCAGAATTTCATACAGTAGTCCCATACAGTAATAACCATACTGGATTTGGCTATTACTGTATGGGGCAACTGTATGAGAATTCTGCTGTCCATTTAAAGGGCAACTAAAGCTCTTTTCCGGGTAAAAATAGCTACCTCGTCTTAAACTCGGGACACTTATACTCGAGATATATGGTACATAAACCACATACATAGGTAAGTACACATATAGAGCTAACCAGCACACACTCACCTACCGCGTATCGTATGATTTCGGTGCAGCAAATAGTGGCAGCAACCCATTTTTAACATCAAAGAGTAAAAATGCATGCAGTACAAATGAATACCAATATCCAATGAAGTACGACCCCCCAAGCAATTCTCTATAAAAGGTTTACAATCAACACTATACAAAATTAATAAATATATAAACACTGTATAGCAGCATATGCCAAGCGTATATGATTGGTCAGGAATAAAACATTGTCCGTTACCCTCATTACAACTGATTTTTTTCGGTTTGCAGCCATCAACACCATGATAAATAATTAAGAAAAAGAAGGAAAGAAAACAATGTTTTTTTTATTGCCATACATGGTGATATGCCATGTTCGATGGTTATAGGCAGCACTGTTTTCTACTGTAAAATATTGCTTTATTTTGCTTAGGAGTTTACTTTCTCATATTGGGATCTATCCTCCAATCTTAAGCGCTTCTTTTTTGTATTGCAGCTTTACGGTTCGTACAACATGGCGATCACGGGGCCAACCCGTGGCACACAGTCTGTATGAACGGATGTTTGGGCCATAATCGTGCCGTGTATAATCTGTGACACTTGCTGTGTCATTTACAGGTCTGATGGAGTGGTGCTTTGTATCTGTGGGAAGGAATTATTATGTACACAGTATGGAAATAGGAGAACTTAACTGATTTGCTTCGGAGGAACGTGTCTCATACCTTTTTTTGTGACCCTGCCACAAGTAATTCCATTCAGTATAATAATATGCTATAAGAATCATTTTGAATATAATAAAAATTTTTGTATAGTGGTTGTGCTATGTCTTGACATGAACATAATAAAATGGTTTGTAGATGTGATGAACCCAAGCTGCACAGACTGAGCTGTGAAAAACTTAATATTTATCAACCAACTGCATGTTTTTATTCAAACAAACATGTTCGAGGACAAGCTCTCTTTAAAGTGTAAAAACGTGTGAGACAGTACCAAAATAGAGTCCAGACAGGAAGTGCAGTCAAACAGACACCTCCCATTTTTTCAAAAGTTAAAGGTCAAGTAGTCCATATGTCCAAAAAAAAAAATTCCATATAAAAAATCATAAAAGTTCATGGGTCAATTTCAACATTAGTGTCCAACTCCTTTTCTTTTCCCTATTCCAAAGTGCTCATTCCATTAAAAGTCATTTCATAATTGTGTATAACAATATAAAATACTTTATCATAAACAAAAGGCTCCTGTTTGCCAACATTGTGGCTAAATATTATAAAAAGTATATCATAATTGTTTAAAAAGTAATATAAAATACTTCAAAAGGTCTGTGTGCCAACATAGTGCTAAAAGTGCAAGTGATTCTAGTGCTAATGAATATATTATACACAAAGAGATATTAAATGGTTTATTAAGTGACTAAAAAGATGGTCATGTTTATGAAAAAACCTGAAATAAGTATAAATGGAATACAATAAATAATAATAAAATAAAAAACGTATATAGTTACAAGTGTATCTAAAATTAGTGAAGTGTAATCTAAATCTATAGGTCCTATATATAAATGTAGAAGAAATATAATAATCTAATATAATATCCATGAGTACAAAAAGATACAAATAGAATCCTATAGAAAACTGCCTACTAGCGGCCTTCTACTGAAAAGCTAGATAAAGGGTCTGTCTTCGTAACATTGCATCATAACACTATTGATACTGTTAGTATAAAGATATATCCTACCTTCTTGTACGCTTGATCCTACCATTCTATGATAAATATTTACCTAATCCTAGGGCGATAGTGCTATCTATTTGTCATACATAATCCAACATCCTATGCTACCTCTGGTGGCCTATTTCAATACCTGCACCTATAATGAAAGGAATCAAAGTTACATTAGTATGTATAAAAAAACAAATGATGTTACTTGGTCATTAAACCCTTTTGGTTTCACTGTATCAGGGTTTTTTAATCCAAAGTATCCTTTTGCAGTAGTCTCTTTTTAATGTTACCTTGCTTTGTTTTTCTACCTTTTCCAACACCATCCATTTCATTAGTGCTGGACTATGTTTGTTTTCAAAAAAATAAAGTTGTATCCATATAGGTATTGGGTTTAAAGTTCCTGATATGCCCGTGTTCCTTTATCCTCTCTTGATTGGTTGTGAGGTTTGCCCCGTACCCTGTCACAGGGGCATTTTAGAAGACATACCACTTGTGTTGTATTGCATGAGGAGTAATGCTTTAGTGGGATTTTATTCCATTTGCAGGATGGTTTACAAAGTCTCCTATTGATAGTACTACAACACACACATGAAAGACAGGAAAGGACCTTTTTTATTAGATGTTGTTTTTTCCCTTTTGTTCTCTGACACAGGTTTCCGCTGGGCATAGTTTGGTCTTATGCTTTTCCCTTTTTCGTAACAAAAATGGGGAGTGGTCTGTACACCTTTCCAATTCACTATCACTTGTTACAATCGGCCAATATTTTGGGGGCCTTAGGGGGGAGTTTGAGTCTGTGTCAGGTGTGTATGTTCGTTTGTAGATGGATCTGTTGGGGACTTTTGGATTGGCGTTCCTAATAAATGAAACCACTTTAGACACTGCTTTCCCTATCGCGATTGCTGATTGCGCCCTTAAACACTGGTACTTATGTGATGTATGGAATGGGTGATTTCCAGGGGGTATTCTGCCATCAGAAGTCGTACAAGTCATTCTAGAATTGTGAGCTAGCCAGTCCGAATACTGTGGACTATCGCGATCACCGTCGTCCAGCACTAAAGTCAGGTACAGATTTGATCGAATGTATACTGCTTGAAACATGGATAAAATATTTCTTGAGTTTGCTCCTATATGCTTTGTGTTGAGCTGACTTTAGCCGTGTTACTTCAGCCCATTATAGTTCTTTTTTTTGGGTGATCCTTTGTGTGTACTAAAACCGAAGGCTACATTTGAGAATTACCAAAATCGAAGAATACATTAGAGGGTTATTGAACAATACATTTGAGGGTTACTGAAACAAAGGCTACCTTTGGTGGGTAGCATCTGCATTTACTTTGTACTCAGAGCAGGATAAGAAGATTTTTATGTCTTACTCACCTGTAAAATCCTTTTCTCCGAAGCCGTAGGGGGACCCAGGAACACAGGGGTTAAGTACTTCAGGAGCGGACCCTTTAAAAACTTGAGGCTCCAGTGTTCTCCCTCATATATTAACTCACCAGCACCGGAAGCCTCCTTCAGTTGGTCCTAAAGGGGAGTGAAAGCCAAAAAACAGTATGAAACTAGAACAGGAACAGGCCAAAGACAATCATGTCAATAAAGGGCGGGAAGTACCTGGGTCCCCCTTACGGCTTCGAGAAAAGGATTTTACAGGTGAGGAAGACATAAAAATCTCCTACAGCCTTAGAGGGACCAGGAACACAGGGGACGTCCCAAAGTCCCGAGAGGAAACTAGGGTGGGACAAAAGAGCCGAAGAATTAACCTCGGCAGTTCTAAGGATAGCGCGCTTAAGGCTGTATCCCTTTCTGTAAATACCTGGAGGCGGTAAAATTTAATAAACGTGTGAATTGAAGACCAATTGCCACCGACTTATCTGGTCACCGAGGCGCATGACGAGCTGCCCAAGAAGCTCCAACTGCCCTGGTAGAGTGAACTGTAACCCGCAAGGGAGGAACAGCTCCAAATGCTAAGTAGCAGCGGACAATAGTAGACACTAATCACCTGGCCAGAGTTTGAGAAGAGGCCCGGGGACCCCGGCGGGGCCCTGCCGAAGAACAAACAACGCGGAGAGGAACGAATGCCTTTTGTGCAAGCAATGTAGATCCTCAGGGCTCTCACCACATCGAGACAGTGTAAATTGCCTCCCTGGAAGAAGGATTCAAGCGCCACGCGGTTTTAATGGAGGCACTGTAGATCCGGATGACTGAAGGGTCCTTGTAAAAGTAGGTCTGGTTGTAGAGGAAGAGACCATGGTTCCTCGACTGACATGGAGAGGAGATCCGAGAACCAAGCTCTCCTTGGCCATCGAGGGGCAATGAAGATCACCGGGCTCGTTCCCTCTTTATCCTTTTCAGGATCCTGGGAATCATAAGTGTTGGAGGAAAAACATACCCAAGGAAAACTCCAAGGCACCACCAGGCATCTATCAGGACCGCAGCGGATCCCTTGTTTTGGCGCAGAATACCGGAACCTTGCAATTTGTCGGGAAGCCATCAGGTCGATGGCCATCACCAATTCGCTTCTCGTGCCCCCTTGATGATTTAGTATGCCACCGCGTGGCATTGTCTGACTGTATGCGCACATTCTTGCCCTTCACAACGATTTGTCCAGTGAGATAGAGACAGAAAAATCGCTTGCAGTTCTTGGACATTGATCGGCAACCGAGACTCCTCCGTGGTCCAGAGACCTGGACCTGCTGAGAGTCGCAAACCGCTCCCCATTCCGGAGACTGGCGTCCGTGGTCACCACCGTCCAAACGGGGAAGCACAGTGCTTTGCCCTATGTAGGTGGTTCTCCAAGGTCCACCAGGTCAGGGAAGTCAGAATCGGACGCGGGGGTGGATCCAAGAGTCCAGGGACTGTTGTGATTTGTCCCAACAACTGAGAAGATATCTCTGAAGAGGACAAAGGAATAGAGCGTACGGAAACGCTTCCACTGATGACACCATTTCCCCACCAGGCGCATAGCTTGTCGAATAGAAAGGTTCTTGGAAGTTTGAGCCTGAATGGTCATGCTCCTCAGGGAGGCGACCTTGTCTTGAGGCAGAATGATCTTGTGAATGGCTGTATCGAACAGCATTCCCAGGACGATCATCCTGTTTCGATGGGGTTGTCGTGGACTTTGCCTGATTTATGATCCATCCGAAGCGGACAAGATCGCCATGCATGAGACACCTGAAGACGAGCCAATTCAAAGGATTCTGCTTTTATCAATAGATCGTCCAGGTAAGGAAGTATGAAGATTCCTGAAGACGAAGAAAAGCCGTCTGGCATGTATCACCTTGGTGAAGACGCGCGGGCGCAGATGCTAGTCCAACGGCAAGGCCGGTGAATTGGAAGTGCCGGGAACCTATTGCAAACCTGAGGTAACGGTGGTGTCCGGCCCAGATGGGAATGGTGGATAAGCATCCTGAATATCTAGGGAAGCTAGGAATTGTCCGGCTCGATCGCAAGATTACTGAGCACAGGGATTCCATCTTGAATCTGAACTTCTGCACATGGATATTGAGTGCCTTGAGATCCAGCACTGGTCGAAAGGTTCCGCCTTCTTTGGAACCAGAAACAGATTAGAATAAATCCCCGGAACTTCTGGTTTGGAACCGGGGATATAACCCTTGTCCGCAAGAGAGATTGCACGCAGCCGTTTAGGGGCCTTGGTTGTTTGAGACAGAGTGGAACGAGAAGGAAAGAAACGAGGTGGAGGTCGTGAAGAGAATTCTATCTGGTAGCCGTTGGTTATCACCCCCATAATCCAGGAATCTGTGGATGGCAGCTGCCATCCTTGTGGGAAAAAACGAAGGCGACCCCCGGCGGAAGCGGATAGTCCTGCCTGCTTGTGTTTGTCTCCCCTGGTTTAAAGCCCCCTCGTTTGGAAGGCCAGGGGGAAAAAGGTTTTTGCCCCTGGACGCTGGAAAGGCATTGGTAGCCTCCGGCCGCGAGAGGTTTGTAGAAGGAACCTCTTGGGGGACGAAAGGAAGACTAACGTGAAACGATGGAAACCGACGTGCTCTAGCCTGTGGAAGAAAAGTACTCTTCCACCAGTGGCTTGGGCAATAATCTTCTCCAGTTCAGGCCCGGACAGTTGGCGCCCCAAAAAGGGTAGGCTGGTAAGAGCCTTCTTAGATGCCGGATCCGCCGCCCAAGCTTTAAGCCATAGAGATCGCCTGGCCGCCGTAGAGGCCGCAGATGATTGTGCGATGAGACGGCTAGTCTCCAGGGTGCATCCCCAATATATATGGCTGCATCCGATAATTGTTGGATAATATCAATTAAGTGACTGTCTGAAGACTCCTTAGCACTGCTTGATAAAGCTGATCAGCCACGCTCCATAGCCTTGGCAACCCAAGCGGAATTAAAGGTGGGACACAGGGAGCCCCTGAAGCAGCAAAAAGTTCTCAACAGACCTTCCAGAGTCTGTCCGTGGGATCCTTAAAAGTGGCGGCTCAGCCAAAGGACAGCTGTGGCTCTAGAAAGCCTAGCCACTGGGGGATCGACCACTGGAGGCATGGACCACATATTCACATCCTCCTTGGGGAAAGGAAACATCGTTTGGAAATTTCTAGAAAAGTGTAGTTTCTTTTCGGGAGACCCATTCTTCCAAGACGATTGTTCTAACTGATCGTATGAAGGAAAGGTTGCCGTTTGTTTCTTGGGACGACTGAATAAAGACTTGGCAGGATTACTGGTTCACCCGGATCCTGTATATTCAGGACCGTAACACCGATCTAATAAGATCGTCGATCGTTTCCGGCGTGAATGTGGTTTGAATTTCCAATTCGGAAGCTGAGGAGTCTAGTTCTCCTTCTTCCGATTCTCTCCTTCCTCCAAGGGGCCCTTTTCCACTGCAAGAGTCGCCATGGGCCCTGAAGTTCTGACCGCTCTTGTGGTCTGGCTTCCGCTCCGGCGGGACTAATCGACTGTAAAAACTGCGACATAGAAGCCGATAGTACCGACATGGAGTCTGTTAAGGATCTAGCCCAGGGCGGTTCGGACTCCTGAGGGGGGACCCCCGAAGGGTCGGGCCAAAACTGACCCAGCAGGTGGATTCTGAATGGAATCAGTAAACGCCCAAAGAGTCCTCGCCCACTCGGGCTCCTGACTGGTGGTAGGAATCTGCATGGGCTGAGTATCCTGGTTGGCACTGCATGGTCCACCAGTGGTCCAGAGTGACCGGCTGGCAACTTAGTCTGGCATAATGCGCAGACATAGGAGATCGCCTGGGCGAATTTGGTCAACTTTGAGCAGGAGGCGGACTTCTCCTGTTTGACATGACTGGTTGGAAGCGGAGAAAAATAGAGACTATACACATATGTATAGACATATATATACACATACATACAGACAGGTCTCTTAAGGAGAAATACTATTAGCTTCCCACACCTATAAACCAAGCCTCCCTATGGAGAGGAGAGACAGAGCAAAGGAGAAGAAAAAAGGGAAGATTTCCCCTTAAGAGGGGGAACTTAGCTGATTCCGGTAGAGGAGAAGGCTCCCGGTGCTGACTACCCGCTGCTGAGAGTGGGAGTTTGTTTTTTTTTAAGTCCGCACTGCCAGCCCGAAAGGGAGATCTCCCTCAGCATACTGAGCCATGCGACATAAGCAGTGGCCGACCGCTGGTTTGCCCACTATAGCGGAAGGGGGCCTGGCCATTTAGACCCGCGGGTCATGATGGCCAGCCCTTCCGTAGCGTTGCAGGGTAGGTACCTCCTGCCAAATACCATCCCACGTAGGGAGCCGGTGGACTATGCTCCGCACCACCGGCTCCATTGCAGTCCAGCAGGGGAGAAGTCCGTCACTCCTGAAGCGGACACTTTTAAAACTGAAGGAGGCTTCCGGTGCTGGTGAGTTAATATACGAGGGGAGGAGCACTGGAGCCTCAAGTTTTTAAAGTGTCCGCTCCTGAAGTGAGGGTACTACCCCTGTGTTCCTGGGTCCCCCTAAGGCTGCAGGAGAAATAACTATTTTCTTGCCTTTGAAATTGCCTTTGTAATTGTACACCTACAATAATGCTGGCCATACACTTATTAGACATTTGACAGATTCAACTTTCGATTGCCAAATCTACCAAATGTCTAAAAAGAGAGTGTTTGCCGGGCAGTGGATTTACACTCTGAAATTCTCCATCTGGCCCATCATTTGGCATTAAATTGCATATGATACATGCCAGGTGTTTTTCTGATGTCTGGTGAGTGTTGGTAGAACACTGCATGAATGAAAGCAAGTTCCTAGAGTATGAGCAACTTAAAGTGTATGTATACCGAAAAAAAGGACTTTGCGTCATCTTAACTAAAATAAATATGTGTAAGTAGCACTTACTCTGAGGTGTGTGTGTTGCTACATGCCTTCAATAAAGTTTTTTTTGCTCAGGCTCTGACCACTGACCTGACTTATTTTCCACATACCAACTGTTCAAAACTGCATACAGTATACAGCAGACCAACTGTCAAACCATTCCATCTATACAAAACTGCTTACAGAAATGTTGAAATGTAAGATGTTTCAGATTGGATATCTAATGAAATAGGGGGCAGATCAACAAAAAAGATGATACAGTGATAGTTGGGATGATTATGATTTCCACTAATGGGCAATTTAAAAAAACTAATTTGACGTGTACATACCCTTTAAGCCCTATCCTAACCCGGATGAATGGAAATCTCCTACTTGCTCTGAGTTAGCATGCCTAGTAGTATGAGTGAAAGTAAGGGGTAAGTACCTGATGAAACCGAAAAACTATAGTTTGTATATTGATTATGAATTACTTGGGAAAACAAGTTTCACACTGTTTCTAAGCAATAGGTTGGGGAGAAGCCACATTTCAGACTGATAAGCATATAACCGCACTGCAGCTGTGCATTAAGTTCACATAGTCTTTTTAATACAAACAGTACCGCTTGCGGCAGCTGGAAGATGCAATAATTCTGGCTGTTAGGTTCAGTCCCTATCTAGTTTGTTTGGCTTAAGAAAGGCCCTAGAGAGGGACCAAACTGTTGCCTATCCAAGTGATACAATAACATTTGTAAGTATTAGCTATTACTAAAATATTAGGAAGTAGTGATCAGCTTGAATTCTTAATAATAATAATTAATAAATGATAAAATAACATATACAAATAAACTTCTATTTTTTTTACCATTCCTGAGAGAGAGCGGGATCCTTTATAAAGTCCAATATGGTTTTCAGAATAGGATATTTTTCCTTTACATTTGGCACTAATCTTGTCTCCTCCATTGAGCGAAATGACATCAGTCTCAATTTTGCACGAGTGAACGCACTTTGCGTGTTGGAGGTGGGGGAGGAGATGTAGAATCTTCCGCCTTTTCTAAATTTTTAGTCTGAGAGACAGACTGGGTTTCACGAAATAACTCAGACTGTTGCTTTTTCTGAGAACCAGCATCAGTTGCCTGAACTTGTGCCATAAAGACAGGATGCACAGTCTCAGGAGAGCCAGTTGAAGCTTGAAAATCGGATTCAGCAAATGAACTGTTCTTCTACATTCTGGACAATTATAATATGGGTATTCTCTCCTAAATGGTAGCTATCAAAGGACAACTTAGATGTCACTGGCGAAAAACATAGCAACAGTAAGCTCTTCTTAATGCATTGCTTGGCTGTAGTATTAAAAAAAAAAAAAAAAAAAAAACCATAAAAGCACAAGAATTATATTTTTACAGTTAAAGGGAAGATGTCTAGTATGCAGGAATCAATTAATACAGTGTTGGACCAGACTGTTGGGACCCACCAGGAAATATGAAAACTAGGGGCCTACCAGGACAAGTTTAGAGCCCCACCCCTTAACACTCATTTACATATCCAACTTACTCCTACGACTCCTTTGTTTATGTATAATATTATAAACAATAAAAGTAATACATACACAGAGGTGGATACTGGGGCTGGATACTGGGGCTGGATACTGGGGCTTACATAAAGTAACTTATGAGTTGGGGTAATATGTAAGCTGTAATAGCTTTTTCAGAGGAGACACAAGGAGGCTCTGCCAAATGCAGAGATAGTTGCAGAGACTTCTGCAAACCAGAAAACATATATAGTTAAATAATGATAGAGCAATCAGGACTTTATGCTTCAAAATGCCACATGTAGCAAAGTCCTGAGTGCTGTATCAACTGTTTATTGAAAAAGCAATATACAACAGATCTCCCTATATACTTGCACCAGGCACAGTGTGCTATAAGTACACCCAGAATGACACAGCATTCAGATTTGCTACTTGTGGTTTATTCTAAATCTGGATCAAAAATATAATGCAACTACAGGGAAACATAGGCAACAGTTGATGACAGACAGTCACAATGATACATATTTACACATCAAAATATAAAGCCTATCACAGGAAGTGACATACATAAAGTCCCTCCCCTATTTTCAATCACATTGCAGCCATATATGCGCCCCAGAACCTGTACAACATAGATGCAACAGCATGCCATACACAGAAATGACCCTGGAGTTGTATCAAATAAAGATCCCAGTCTCTATTTAGTCTATTTGGATACAACAAGTTTAATTTATGTACCCACCAACCTCCCTCTGACGCAGTTTGGGACCCCTATCCCCCTCTCAGAGATGGCCTTACCATCTACAGCACCATAAATTTAAGATCATTTTCATTGTGTCCTGCCATAAGTAATGCTTAGATAACTTACTATCCCAGAATCTAAGACTGTATGTATTCGAGTATAAACAATTGAGTATAAACCGAGGACACTTTTACCCGAAAAAACTTAGCAAAAATGATTGACTTGAGTATAAAGCAGAGGGTAGAAAATATCAATACTACTACCTTCTGATTGTTTTAAGGCTTTAGTTGCCCTTTAAATGGACAGCAGAATTCCCATACAGTAGTCCCCCTACAGTAATAGCCCAACCATTATGGCTATTACTGTATGGGACTACTGATGTGAATTTGCTGTCCATTTAAAGGGCAACTAAAGCCTTAAAAAAATACAGAATCAGAAATCAACAATAGATAACATCCTCCCCATACACTCTTTTATATCGATCACACACAGAATTAATGTATGCAGCCGGTCTCACTTTTTTTTACAGAAGCCTTACTACTTTAATTGTACTTTAAACCATCCTGAAATTCTCCCCTCAGTTATACTCAGGTCTGGGCTGATCTGGATGCTTGAAGAAGGAGATGGACAAAATCACATAGCCCAGGAAAACTGTACCCTGTAAACACCAGAATCCTCTGGATTTAGGTGGGTAGGCAACTGTTGCCCTGCTCACTTAGATTAGCCCAGACTGAAGGGAAAGGGGAAAAAATTATAGAAGAAACAGGATTCAACAAACTGGCTGCACAGAAAGGTATGCAGGGCACATCTGTGTATGGGACTTTCTATGGGGCTGTGTATGGGACTTTCTATGGGTCTGTGTATTGGACTGTTATGGGAGAAAGTCAACCATCGGTTTATACTCGAGTCAAGCAGTTTTCCTGGTTTTTCAGTTAAAAGTACCTCGGGCGGTTTATACAGTAAATGAGGAAACTAAGATATAATAATCGTTTTTAAAAGAGTATAGATATTTCAAACAACTTACCAAGTTTCTGGGTTTTTTCAATCACATCCAGGCAAACTTGTCACCATTAGCATGTAGAGATTTCTGTTTCAATTCAGCTGAAAAGACCAAACATTTGATTTGGATGGTTCTGACCACTGAGCCTTTTTTTTGGAAAGGAAACTTTCAATGTTTCTGCATTGAAGAAATTCTTTCAAAATAACATTTTATGCTTCATACAAAATGTACTTCGGTACAGATATTTTTTATCCATACAGCCCACAATTTAAAGCAGATTATAAAATCATAACACTGTACAAGAATTTTTTTTTAACTAGTTGTTTTCTTATCAGGATTACTACAAAAACCTGAAAGTCTTCACCATCTGTCCAACTTATTTTGACGCTGTAATAAAACAAAAATGGCCTTCTAGTTACCTTTGCAGTACAGATTTATTTATTTCTCTTTTATTTAGAACACTTTATCCAAGGAAAGGCAAGTCTAAAGCATGGATAACATATCTCATACCAGTATATGTTCACACATTTGTAAGCCTGTATATTTCTTACCATCCAGATTCTAATTCCTTCAGCCAATGCATAGACCTGTATAAACTCTTCACATAAAGGAATACTTCCCCCACAAAGCACTGCAGAAAGACAGATTCAATTATTAAAATGGAGATAATCAATACAAGTTACATTGCAAAAACAAGATGACTCTTTCACATAAACAGCGATCTTTCTCTTCTGCTCCTTATGGTTGTCCTGCACGGCCTTAATGCCTTAAGAAGGGGTCATGTGTCACCCGAAATGTCACGTGTGGATAGACACATTTGCTGAATTAAGTTGGTGTGTGCTATTAGTGATTTTCTGTGTGTGTGGGAGAAACTATATTTATTACTGAATGATACATCCCAGGGTTACCGAAATCGAAGGCTACATTTGAGGCTTACCAAAATCGAAGAATAATACATTGTAATTACTGAACAATACATTTGAGGGTTACTGAAAGCAAAGGCTACATTTGTGGGTTACAAAAACCGAAGGCTACATTGAGAATTACCAAAATCGAAGAATACATTTGAGGTTATTGAACAATATATTTGAGGGTTACTGAAAGCAAAGGCTACATTTGTGGGTTACAAAAACCGAAGGCTACATTTGAGAATTACCAAATCGAAGAATAAATTAGAGGG
>JAACNH010005495.1:0-20116 GCA_019447015.1 Hymenochirus boettgeri
GATCTCAATGGATATTATAGCTATAGTAGATCTCAATGGATATTAGACCGCTAGCAAATCTCAATATATATTAGAGCGCTAGCAGATCTCAGTGGATATTAGAGATTAGAGCTATAGCAGATCTCAATGGATATTTGAGCGCTTGCAGATCTCAATGGATATTAGAGCGCTAGCAGATTCAATACATATTAGAGCGCAGAAGATCTTAGTGGATAATAGAGCTATAGCAGATCTCAATGGATATTAGAGCGCTAGAGATCTCAGTGGAATTAGAGATATAGCAGATCTCAATGGATATTATAGCTACAACAGATCTCAATATAATATTTAGCTACAGCAGATCTCAATATATATTAGAGCTACAGCAGATCTAAATATATATTAGAGCTATAGCGATATCAATGTATATTAGAGTGCAAGCAGATCTCAATGTATGTATGTATTTATTTCTTATATAGTGCTATATTCCACAGCGCTTTACAATTATTTACTCAATTCACATCAGGCCCTGCCCGAAGAGCTTACAATCTAATCACTTTATGTACATACAACCTATAGTATATCTTTATGATGTGGGGGAAACCGGAGTACCCGCAGGAAACCCACCAAGCACGGGGAGAACATACAAACTCCTTGCAGATGTGTCCAAGGGTGAATCGACTCAGGACTTCAGCTGTAATGTATGTATATTAGAACATTAGCAGATCTCAATGTTTATTAGTGCGCTAGCAGATCTCAATATTTTAGTGCACTAGCAGATCTCAATGTTTATAGTGCGCCAGCAGATCTCAATGTTTATAGTGCGCTAGCGATCTAATGTTTATTAGTGCGCAGCAGATTCAATGTTTATTAGTGCGCTAGCAGATCTCAATGTTTATTAGTGCGCTAGCAGATCTCAAATTTATTAGTGCACGCAGATCTCAATGTTTATTAGTGCGCGCAGATCAATGTTTATAGTCGCTAGCAGATCTCAATGTTTATTAGTGCACTAGCAGATCTCAATGTTTATTAGTGCTCTAGCAGATCTCATTATTTATTAGGTGCACTAGCAGATCTCAATGTTCATTAGTGCGCTAGCAGATTTCAATGTTATTAGTGCGCTAGCAGCTCATGTTTATAGTGCGCTAGAGATCTCAATGTTTATTAGTGCGCTAGCAGATCTCAATGTTTATTACTGCGTAGCAGATCTCAATGTTATTAGTGCGCTGCAGATCTCAATGTTTATTAGTGCGCTAGCAGATCTCAATGTTTATTAGTGCGCTAGCAGATCTCAATGTTTATTAGTGCGCAGCAGATCTCAATGTTTATTAGGCGCTAGCAGATCTCAAGTTTATAGTGCGCCAGCAGATCTCAATGTTTATTAGTGCGCCAGCAGATCTCAATGTTTATAGTGCGCCAGCCAGATCTCAATGTTTATTAGTGCGCTAGCAGATCTCAATGTTTATAGGCGCTAGCAGATCTCAATGTTTATTAGTGCTAGCAGATCTCAATGTTTATTAGTGCGCTAGCAGATCTCAATGTTTATTAGGCGCTAGCAGATCTCAATGTTTATTAGTGCGCTTAGCAGATTCAATGTTTATAGTGCGCTAGCAGATCTCAATGTTTATTAGTGCGCTAGCAGATCTCAATGTTTATTAGTGCGCTAGCAGATCTCAATGTTTATTAGTGCGCTAGCAGATCTCAATGTTTATTAGTAGTGGCTAGCAGATCTCAATGTTTATAGTGCGCTAGCAGATCTCAATGTTATTAGAGCGCTAGCAGATCTCAAGTTTTTAGTGCGCTAGCAGTTCAGTTTATGGCTAGCAGATTCATGTTTAGTGCGCTAGCAGATCTCAATGTTTTTAGTGCGTAGCAGATCTCAATGTTATTAGTGCGCTAGCAGATCTCAATGTTTATTAGTGCGCTAGCAGATCTCAATGTTTATTAGTGCGTAGCAGATCTAATGTTATTAGTGCGTAGAGACTCAATGTTTATTAGTGCGCTAGCAGATCTCAATGGATTTTAGAGTACTAGAAGATCTCAGGGTGAAATTAAAGTGCCAGGAGATTATAAGCAGGTTTAGGCTGGGTACACAACTAGCAGATATTTCCTGAATACATGATGTGTGGGGCTGCCAGCCATGACCAAGCTCAATCGCCTGTTTGTTCGTATAAACGAACAAGGGATCAGGAACGTCGGTAAATCGCAACCGATCGTGCGGTTCCCTATGGGGCCGCATGATTGGTTGGCTAAAACCAGGCAGGGTAAGGGAAAGTTAAAAATTACAATTGTGCGCCGTGGTTAGGGTAAGCGTTCTATGTTTATGGATGACACTTGTGTAGTTAGTGTTCAGAGCAGATGGTAGAGTCTCTGTGGATACAGACCCAGGCCCCTGCATCCAAAGTGACCGATCCGGAAAACAGAAGGACATGGCCAGATGGTTTCAGGATTGGTCATTTGGGAGGCGTGTATATGAACATATATCAGGAGTTGGGATTGGATATTGTCTAGGTATGACCACTGCCCGGGAATATTATGGGTTATGGGGGAAATAAATATAATGGGGACAATATTTAGAATTTCATTAAAATAAAATCCATTTCCAGGATAATAGAAACGAAGATAAATTCATTGTGTAGTAAAAATAATGATAAAAATAATGTATTACCTATTTAGGCATCCCCCATTAGATTAACATGCGCCGTTCTGTAATAGTGATAAAACACCCAACATCTGTTCCCTGTTCCAGAAAACAATCACCTAATGGCCTCCCAAACCTGCATTAAACCTGCCATGATCCTATATCCAGTACAGTTACAAAATCTTCTCCAGCCATCTTCCTAATGTTACCACTGTATTAGGCCAGGCTGGGCGCTGAGAGCTGCAGTTTGTCAACAGCGCTGACTGCAGATTAGACTTATCCTATGAAGTTTTCTACCTTTTTTTTTTTTTAAATGACATAAACAAAAAATTATTTCAGAAAAACATTCCGCCATGTTATCCCCGGTAAACTTACCTGCTAGCTGGGGGGTACTTTAGCATACCAGGCAGTCTTTTTATATCATGTGACTGAAATGACTGCCAAATATAGGCAGTGAGAGAGAAGATGAGTTGCGCCACTATGTGCGTTGTGTAGCGTTTTCCATTTTACGTACGAATGATTATTAAAATATAATGGAAATTGCGAGAATCGGTTCCCCCCTGTATGATGGCGTTCCCATATCTATTCGGCCCATTTTTTTCTCTGCATGGTGCACGAATTTGGTCTAAATCACGTTGTCCTAAACGCACTCAAAAAAAGACCACGCGACGCATTTAGTGGGATTGGATAGGAAGTTGACATCTCAATTAGATATGAGATATTAAACCATTTTAAAGGTTAAGAAAAATATTGATTGCTATCCCTTTAGGTGTAAAGTCAGTAAAAATCTTCACTTCCTGACCACTTTCTTTCCTTCCCAGTGGGAGAGTCATGCTCAGTGTGAGAGAGTGGTGATTGCCAGTGATAAGAAAAAAAGGGGACAGCAGGATTGCTCAGGTCAAAATATTGGTGTGGGCGCTATAATTCCCTACCACAATCTGTATTGAGACAGACACATAGGGTCTAAAGCTCGGCCGGTACGTAACACAGCCCTAAAGAAATAACAATAAACTATCTAAATGAAGGGCTTCATGCAACAATTGGCTGTAAAATTCCATTACCCCAAGGCTCTCACAAGGAGTTCTTACCTGCAGTACAAAGACATTTCACTGTATTTTTATAACCATTTACATCTTGCTAGCCCCGTCGAAATATTATTATATTATTTATTACTGTTATTGTGACTTAGTTCTTCCCTGCCTTAGCTAACCATTGTCCGGAAACAACGTAATATTACTTGTGCCGCTCTGTAATAAGCTGACCTTTTCTCTATACTCTTTCACATGCTGTCCTAGTTATTGCGGGAAACAACCTAATCTGCTGTGACAAAAAGCGGAGAGCGAAAGAAAACTTTTTGTGTAGTTCGTAGGAGTTAAATGCTGGTTCTGGTGATTACACCGTTACGCTCCTTTTCCTACTGGCGCGGGTGAGTTCTATTCTGGAATTTGGCTTACTCCCACGAAAATTAAAATTAGACTTTTTGCACCCAATACGGTATATGTGTACATCAGAGCGTTGGATTTTTATTTAATAACTTATGGGCTCCCTGCGTCCTCATCGTTGGAACAATACAAAGGCCCGAAATCAAGGCAGAACAGAATAGAAGGTAGCTAAGGCTTTAGACAATACATACACCACGTGCAGAGCCTGTGATTGCAAAGGGACAAGGCGCAATTAACACAAACAGCTAATCCCGGGAAACAATCTTTGCTTTATTCCTCGCACTTTGTTGTATACACGCAGGTCGTCACAAAGAAAGCAGCAGGGACGCAGAGCACATGCAAAACCTGGGACGAATATTAAAATATAAATTGCCGAGAGGAAAGAAGAAAGATCTGAAATAGCCTTTGGTTGATGCAGTTGAGGCCGATAATGGAAGGTTCTTTACACCAGAAACCCAAGCTTTGAAGGAATCCTTGGGCAGAAAAAGTTCTCGGTGATGAAACTGTGTGTTTGTATAGGGGGTTTCACCATTGTTTAGTTTATCATCTGAGCTGGGAGCAAGGCTGATCTTATCTTTTAATGGTCATATCCACCCTCAAGAAAATTGATACCCATCAAACCTCAAGACTGCAATCCATACCCAGCTTGTATACATTGCTGAATCCAGATCTTTGCAATTTAAGGACCATACACATGTCTGATAGGACACCCAATGAAGGAACCCCCGAGCTACGTCTGGTATACAACAATACACACAGGGGGTCGTTCATCGGGCGGCCAATCGTGTGTACTAAGCTTTAGAAGGCCGCCAGTCATAGCTGAGACCTAAGCCATGTCCTCTAAACATGTGGGAGCTTGTTACAAGCTGAACAGCTTAAGAGGAGGTGTGGTTTTAAAGACTATCCTATGGTGGGTAAGTATTGGGATCTTGAGGTTTGGGGGGTGTTGAAGGTATAAGTATACATTCCTCTGGGGGGTAGAATTGCTCTTATACACACACCAGCAACCAATCTGTACCGTAACACCAACATCCAACCAACAACCAAGTTTTTTGATCATCTAACCGAAACATGAAAAAAAACAACCATTATTCCAATAGTAATGTGTTGTGGCTCTTCCAGACACTGTTATTACTTAGTTTGTTGTTTTGAAAAGCATGCTGGCCCTACCTGTCACATGGTTGATAGTTATTTGCATGTAAAGTAATGGGTTGGTTTCTACCCTTCCCATACGTTGTACATATACATTCAGCTTTTCAACGTTTACCAAACAAACGATTTAGTTAATGGCTTCAATGTGGCTCTTGGGTTATTAAGAATTTTTGGTAGTTCTCAGATGCGTGTGCAGTTTTTATGACATGGATGACAGCTAAAACATAGGTGTCTGAACATGTGTACATGGAATATATAACATATTATCTGTTGTGCATCGTAGTATTCTAATTGGCAAGTTGAGCATATTCAGTCTTTCATTCTATGGACATTCCGTTAATATCTGCCTATGAATGGACACTGATCAGGAAATACGTTCAGTTGGATTCCATCATCACACACATAAGTTTGGCTCCTATATTCAGTCCCTGGGACTATAGTAATCAGTCTAGACTATAACTGTGACGTTATATTGGCTCGTTATCCGTTTGCACTGAATACACATGTCTATCTATTTATCATTATCCAGTGAATCAGTGAATCTCCATTTAGGGGATTTTGCTAGACTGAATTAAGGAGGTTACATACCCCACTACTCAACGATTTCCTTGCCTGCTAAAATTGACCATAGCATGAAAACAAAAGACCCCCCACTCCCCCTTGGTCAGGTCCTACAGGGGTCCATCAGATTTCTACAGCACCGTGAGTGGCAGGAAATTTAGTAGCAAATAAAAGAAAAATAATAAAAAAAAAACAACTGCTCAGCGATTTGGAACCTCCGACGGAGTTATAGAATGTCTGGAGAAAGCACTTACGTGTAAGCGGTGGAGGATTTTATTATTTATTTTTTTTAGGATCAATTGAGGGGAACTGAGGTTTGTTTTTATAAACAGGCAAATGACTCAGCGGGCAATCACGGCAGGAATCCTTTCAATTATTATTATAACCGAGCCACCTGCTGGAGCCTTCCATATTTCTACAACAGCAGCAAACGGGAAGATAAGCTGTGCTTGGTTATGTTCGGTGGCTCTCGGCCTTTCTTCTGGATCAGAAGCTGGAAAGAGGGAACCGCCCCAGTTTAGCTGCTCAATGGTAGGAAGCCCGACCTTGACCCTTGCCAACATTCTCCTCTAAATGATACAACAATAAAATGAGTGAGAGGGGGATATTGAATCCCGGGCAGGTACAGGAGAATTTAACATCTACACCTTACCCTCCCCAGCATTTTATCATTTTAACAAACCCTTAATGATCGTACACATGTCAGAGAGGCGTTCCCACCCCTGAGCAAATAACATGTGTGCATTTGGCGATTATCACATGTGTAGCCGGTCAGGTGTCATTGTCGATCCCCAGTCACATCAATATCTACATCTGACCAAACAGCTACACACGTTGCAATTATTGGGCGAACAACCATTCATCACATGTGTCACTGACTCAAGGGTCAGACGTGTGTAAAAGGCTTTTAATTCTTATCGTGGACTCTCCAGCTTAAAAGACCTACTGATATAGACCTACTGATATAGACCTACTGATATAGACCTACTGATATAGATGCTGATATAGACCTGCTGGTATAGACCTGCTGATATGGACCTACTGTTATGGACCTACTGATATAGACCTACTTATATAGACCTACTGAATAGACCTACTGATATAGACACTTGAATAGACCTGCTGATATAGACTGCTGATATGGATACGATATAGACCTGCTGTTATGACCTACTGATATAGACATACTGATATTTACAGACCTACATATTAGACCTACTGATATAGACCTACTGATATATACAGTACCTACATATACACCTACTGATATAGACCTACTGATATAGACCTACTGATATATACCTACTGATATAGACCTACTGATATGGACCTGCTGATATAGACCTGCTGATATGGACCTACTGATATAGACCTGCTGATATGGACCTACTGATATAGACCTGCTGATATGGACCTACTGATATAGACCTACTGATATATACAGTACCTACATATAGACCTACTGATATAGACCTACTGATATAGACCTACGATATATACAGTACCTACATATAGACCTACTGATATAGACCTACTGATATATACAGTACCTACATATAGACCTACTGATATAGACCTACTGATATAGATCTACTGATATAGACCTACTGATATATACCTACTGATATATACCTACTGATATAGACCTACTGATATGGACCTGCTGATATAGACCTGCTGATATAGACCTGCTGATATAGACCTACTCATATAGACCTAATCGTATAGACCTACTGATATGGACCTACTGATATAGACCTACTCATATAGACCTTACTCATATAGACCTACTGATAAGACCTATCTATGGACCTTCTGATATAGACCTACTGATATGACCTAATGATATGCTTGATATAGACCTGCTGATATGGACCTGCTGATATGGACCTACTGATATAAGACCTACTGATATGGACCTACTGATATATACCTGAATAGAGACCTACTATAGCCTACTGAATAGACCTACTGATATGGACCTACTGATATGGACCTACTGATTTAGACCTACTGATATAGACCTGATATAGACTAATGATATGGACTACTGATATAGACCTACTGATATAGACCTACTGATATGGACCTACCGATTATAGGACCTACCGATATAGACCTACCGATATAGACCTACCGATATGGACCTAATGATATAGAACTACGATATAGACCTACTGATATAGACCTACTGATATGACCTACTGAATAGACCTACTGAAAGGACCTACGATAGACCTACTGATATAGACCCTATGTATAGACTACTGATATAGACCTACTGATATGGACCTACTGATATCAGTATTTCAACCCACTGAGATTTACTAGTAGTCCAATCTCCAATTTTATAAGAATCTTTTAGGATAGATGGGCCAGAGATGTGTTTTTTTTTAGCTCTCCAGCCAATCAAGATAAGGGTTTGAAGGTCACATATTTCCCTGTGCAAACCTGTTTCATTGGGACAGACCCACTTTAAAGATCTTGAACTGATATCTCCTCCGAGCTTTGTAATTAAAATGTATAGGGCTTGGGTTAGTTAGGGATTAGTGGTCTGGGCAGTCCTGGGAGTCCTAGTTCACATTGTACATGTACATAAAGTGTCCAAGTAAACTGTATGTAATTAGAATCCAGTTATTCATATTGTAATGTCAAGAAATATAAGTCACTGTCTCATGAAAAGTGTTTATGTTTGCTCCCAAATGCCTTGACATTGTATAACTTATAGAATGAGGATCACGTGTATAAAGTCTATTAGGGCTGCAAAAGCCTTTCCTTGGATTTTAATGTTTTGCTTAGTTTTAGATAACCAAAGGTTCTTAACATAAGCCACCAACTATAACCCCAGTGTAATGTAAGGATCTTTGGTTTTCTGGGATTATTCCAGGGCTGCAGATGTCATTTATGATAATTGCCGTTCATAGACCCCCTAAACATAGTACAGATATATCACTGTTTTAAGAAGAATTAGAATAATCCCTGACGATCACTATCCCTGAATTCCATTGTGGTTCATGGAAAGGTCATGAAGGCAGATTAGGTCTCAGTGACATAAAGATCTGCTGTTATATTCGGTTGTTAGGAATTAGTAAGTTTGGAGTTAAAGAATCAATCCTTACAAACTATATAGTTAAGAGGGGAATTTATACATCAAAAATTCCTGGTGCCTCTAAAGTGGAGTGATGTTTATATGGCTTGTCCACTAAAGTGGTTTGATTTCTACTATGTCTTGTCCACCAAAGTGGTTTGATTTCTACTATGGCTTGCCACTAAAGAGGTTGATTTCACTATGGCTTGCCACTAAAGAGGTTTGATATCTACTATGGCTTGTCCTCTAAAGGGGTTTGATATCTACTATGGCTTGTCCACTAAAGTGGTTTGATATCTACTATGGCTTGTCCACTAAAGTGGTTTGATATCTACTATGGCTTGTCCTCTAAAGTGGTTTGATATCTACTATGGCTTTGTACACTAAAGTGGTTTGATTTCTACTATGGCTTGTACACTAAAGAGGTTTGATTTTACTATGGCTTGTCTCTAAAGGGGTTTGATATCTACATGGCTTGTCCACTAAAGTGGTTTGATATCTACTATGGCTTGTCCACTAAAGTGGTTTGATATCTACTAGGCTTGTCCTCTAAAGGGGTTTGATATCTACTATGGCTTGTACACTAAATGGTTTGATTTCTACTATGGCTTGTCCACTAAAGAGGGTTGATATCTACTATGGCTTGTCCACTAAAGTGTTTGATTTCTACTATGGCTGTACACTAAAGTGGTTTGATTTCTACTTAGGCTTGTCCATAAAGAGTTTGATTTTACTATGGCTTGTCCACTAAAGAGGTTTGATTTCTTACTATGGCTTGTCCACTAAAGAGGTTTGATTTCTACTATGGCTTGTCCCTAAAGGGTTGATATCTACTATGCTGTCCTCTAAAGGGGTTTGATATCTACTTATGGCTTGTCCACTAAAGAGGTTTGATGTCTACTATGGCTTGACCATAAAGAGGTTTGATGTCTACTATAGCTTGTCCCTAAAGGGGTTGATATCTACTATGGCTTGTCCTTAAAGGGGTTTGATATCTATAGGCTTGTCCATAAAGTGTTTGATGTCTACTATGGCTTGTCTCTAAAGGGGTTTGATATCTACTATGGCTTGTCCTCTAAAGGGGTTTGATATCTACTATGGCTTGTCACAAAAGAGGTTTGATATCTACTAGGCTTGTCCTCTAAAGGGGTTTGATATCTACTATGGCTTGTCCTCTAAAGGGGTTTGATATCTACTATGGTTGCCCCTAAAGTGGTTGATATCTACTATGGCTTGTCCACTAAAGTGGTTTGATTCTACTATGGCTTGTCCTCAAAAGGTTTGATGTGGACTACTATAGCTTGTGCTATAAAGAGGCTTGAAATCTACCATGGCTTGTCCTCTAAGGGTGTTAATGTCTACTAAATTGAAAGTATGTGGGAGGGAAGTAGGAAGTGATTTCCTACCACACAATGTTGTTTCGTTGAGGAGCTACAGCACATACATTTTTTTATTTGTCCTGGACTATTCCTGCAAAAGGAGAACTAAACCCAATATTTTATACTCCAGAATCTGAAAACAACCCCCCTAAAAACACCAATAAACTAAAAATGCCACTTTTATAAACTCTATTAAAGTAAATCAAAGCCTGTTAAGAACTGGATGAAGTATCGTGTGTATGCAGTGTTAGAACCAACACCTCCGACCTCAGTCAACATGCTTCCTTGCTTTATCTCTCCTGTAAAGGATTGGCTAGATATTATTAATGGATGTGACCAACTGTAACACGTTTGTGCCATAGCTAAGGACTGAGCATGTGGCAGAACAAATGGTCGTTGAACAAACTGTCTGATGCTAGAATGCTAAGAATAAGCACAAACCATATGTTATTTAGGTAAATTTCCCAGCCCTGTATCAAAAAGTGAAGAAGACACAGAACTGGTTTTTATCAAGGTGTTCTGTCTTCTGGTTTAGTGTTGTTCTGTGCTTAGTTGCCCTTTAAAGGTTAGTTTGAAGCCAGGAGGAAGACGGCAGAATGCTCCTCACAGACACAATACTGGAAGGTAGGAATCACCAGTCCTATATCCCTGTCCAAAGTACTTTCATTGTAAAACAGTATTTAAAAAAAAACGTATAACCCACCATAGTTATCATTAAACGTGTTTGATGTCTCTACTAAGGCTTGTGCTCCTACAAAGTGTGATGTCTACTATAGCTTGTTTCTTAATCGGGTTTGATGTCTACTTTGCCTAGCTCTGTAAATGGGTTTGATGTTTACTTTGACTCCTGAGGGTTGGGATGTCTCTACTATGTTTTGTCATCTTGAGGTTTGGTGTCTAATATGGCTTATCCCTAAGGGATTTGATGGGCTACTATGGCTTTTCTCCAAAGGTATTGATGTCTATTATGGCTTGTGTTTTCATTGCAAGAAACATGTAGGAACTTCACGTGCTGTCTATCAGGAGGTTCCTCGTTTGACGTTATCCCCTGTGCCGTCAGAATCATGAGTTCTGTTGAAGGTGGGTGCTTCCTATAGCTCCCTGCCCTGCGTGCCTAGTGTGCATTCAGCTGTGCCCTGTAGATGACCTATACAGCTGCTATGCCAGTGACCTCAACAGTTTAAGCCTTAAGCTCTGCACTTGTCACCCTTAGGCTGAGGGATTAAACTGTGATATGGATGAAGCCTCGCTCTATGCCCTTGTCACGTGGAACGGATTGTGGCTTCGTAACATATACACTGAAAGGTTTTTCATAGTAATGGTGTAAAGCCAATCGCCACTGGGGTTCATACATTCTAAGGTTGGTTTAAATCAATTCAATAATCAGAGATGAGGCAAGAAGGACTATCAATGAGAGGGAGTTCCACAAACTGTAGATTCACATATACTGTAGATAGACAGACAAATAGATAGATATAAAGAGAGAGAGAAAGGAGAGAGAGAGAGGGAGAGATAGGTATATAGACATAAAGACAGAGTAGTGGCATAACCACATGGGCATGGACGACAAATAGATAGATAGATAGATAGATAGATAGTATATGATAGATGATAGATAGATAGATAGGTAGGTAGATAGATAGATAGATAGATAGATAGATAGATGATAGATAGATAGATAGATAGTAGATAAATTGATATATGAGATAGATAGATAGATAGATGATAGATAGATAGATAGGTAGATAGATAGATGATAGAAAGATGGATAGATGATAGTCTGATAGATAGGTAGATAGATAGATAGATAGATAGTAGATAGATAAGAAGATAGATGATGGATAGATAATAGATAGAAGATAGCTAGATAGATAGATAGGTAGATAGATAGTAGTAGATAGATGATAGATAGATGATAGATAAATAGATGATAGATAGATAGATAGATAGATAGAGAAGTAGTAGGTAGGTAGATAGATAGATAGATGATAGATAGATAGATAGATAGATAGACAGGCAGATGATAGATATAGATAGATAGATAGATAGACAGACAGACAGACAGCAGACAGACAGATAGATAGATAGATAGATGATAGATGACAGATGATAGATAGATAGATAGATAGAAAGATAGATAGATAGATAGATAGATAGATAGATGATAGATAGATAGATAGATAGAAGTAGATAGGATAGATAGTGTAGATAGATAGATAGATAGATGATAGATAGATGATAGATTAGATAGATGATAGAGTATATGATAGATAGATAGATAGATAGATAGATAGATATAGTAGATAGATAGGTAGATAGATAGAGATAGATAGATAGATAGAAAGATAGATAGCTGATAGATAAGATAGGTAGATAGATAGATAGGAGAGATAGAGAGATGGCTAGATAATAGATAGTAGATAGATAGATAGATAGTAGCTGATAGATAGGTAGATAGATAGATAGATAGATAGATAGATAGATGATAGATAGATAGATAGATAGATAGATGATAGCAGAAGATAGATAGATAGATAGATAGATAGATAGGAGATAGATAATAGATGATAGATAGATAGATAGACAGGCAGATGATAGATAGATAGATAAGATAGAGAAGACAGAAGATAGATAGATAGATAGATAGATAGATAGATGTATAGATAGAAGATGATAGATAGATAGATATGATGATAGATGTATGATAGATGAAGATAGATAGATAGATAGTAGATAGTATAGATAGATAGAAAGATAGATCGATAGATTGATAGAACAGATGTAGATAGATAGTAGATAGATAGATAGATAATAGATAGATAGATAGATGATAGATAGAAGCAGATGATAGATAGATAGATAGATAGATAGAAGATAGACAGAAGACAGACAGACAGACAATGATAGATGATAGATAGATAGATTGATAGATGATAGATAGACAGAATAGATTAGATAGATAGATAGATAGATAGATAGATAGAAAGATAGATAGATAGATTGATAGATACAGATGCATAGATAGCATAGATAGATAGATAGATAGATAGATGATAGCTACATAGATAGAGTAGATAGTAGATAGATAGATAGACAGGCAGATGATAGATAGTAGATAGACAGACGACAGATGATAGATAGATAGATAGATAAGATAGATAGATAGATAGATGATAGATAGACAGTGATAGATAGATAGATGATAGATAGATAGATAGATATGATAGATAGAATAGATAGCTGATAGATAGATAGTATAGATAGATAGATGATAGCTGATAGATAGATAGATAGATAGAGACTGATACGATAGAAGATAATAGATAGATGATAGATAGATAGAGGATAGATAGATAGATAGATAGATTGATAGATAATAGATGATAGATGATAGACAGACAGATATAGATAGATGACAGATGATAGATAGATAGATAGATAGATGATAGATAGTAGATAGATGATAGATAGATTGATAGATAAATAGAGATAGATAGATAGACAGACAGATGATTAGATAGTAGATGATAGGATAGATAGATAGATAGATAGTAGATAGTTAGAGATAATAGATAGATAGACTGATAGATAAAAGATGATAGATAGACAGACAGATGATAGATAGATAGATAGATAGACAGATAATAGATAGATAGATAGAGATAGATAGATAGATGATAGACAGATAATAGATAGATAGATAGATAGATAGATAGATAGATGAGATAGATCTATAGATAGATAGATAGATAGATAGACTGATAGATAAATAGATAGTAGATAGACAGACAGATGATAGATAGATAGATAGATAGATTGATAGATAGACAGATAATAGATAGAAGATAGAAGATAGATAGATAGATAGATAGATGATAGATGATAGATAGTAGATAGATAGATAGATAGAAGACTGATAGATAATAGATAGATAGATAGATAGATAGATAGATAGATGATAGATAGAGGTATAGATAGATAGATTGATAGATAAATAGATGATAGTAAGATAGACAGACAGATGATAGATAGATAGATAGATAGATAGATTGATAGATAGATAGATAGATGATAGATATAGATAGATAGATAGATAAGATTGATAGATAAATAGATGAAGATAGACAGACAGTGATAGATAGATAGATAGATAGTAGATAGATAGATAAATGCTGATAGATAGGTAGGTAGTGATGTTAAGTAATAGTTATTCATGATCCCTGAAAACACTGAGGCTGTGCAGTACACACACATACATGTAGGATAATATAAGTGGAGGGATTGGGTTTGATCTCTTTTTCGCTGCCCTGAAGCCAATTACGTGACCTACTTCCCCTGCAGCTGCTTACTTCCTTCCTTTAGTCTATATAAAGATATGGCCAGAGCAGATTAGCTGCTTGGCCTATCCGCTCACTGAACTCACTAACTCATAAGGATATATTAACCTCCCTGTGACCCGCATTAACCTATGGGGATAGCACCATCTCGTCCTCCCTTACGGAAGGGGCAGCAGTGAGCAGAGAGAAGTGGAGCTTTACAAGGTATACCTGTTATCTTCCAACTATCCAGAAAGGGAGCCTGACACACATGAATACCATCTCCACAACCCCCAACAATTCATCATTTTTCTAACAAGGGGCCCAACAGTGTCTCCTCACAAGGATGCATCTGCTTTATGTTGTGTACTCAAAAATTCAATTGTTAGACAACCAGAGGGCAGCATTTCGAATCAAGAGTTTAGGAAAATGAATGGACCCACATATCTAATTAATCACAGTAACACGTAAAATGAACGATGTGCTGTGAATTTAAAGTCGGCTAGTTTAAAGGGTATGTCCATCAAAATAATTAACTTTCATTCTAACTGTTTACTTTGAAGAAACAGGAGGTAAAGGCACAATTTTTACCCTCGTTTCAGTGAATCTAGCAGGAGAGCAGGAGAACTTACCAGGAACGTTCAGAGCTGAAACCAGAAGCGGCTGAAATCCCCGACGCCTACGACGCATCTCCATTCCTTTGCACTGTGCGCGCATGCGTGGAAGTGGAAGAGTCGGAGGCCGTCAGGATTTGTCTCGCGACTTGTCAGCGCTGGAACGATCCCGGGTAAGTTTTTCCTGCTAGATTCACTGAAGAACAGGAGGTAAGAAATAGTGCATTTACCTCCGGTTCTTCAGGTAAAACAGTTAGAAAGAAAGTAAATTTTGATGGACATATCCTTTAAACTCTTACTTGTTGACAGAATCTAATCCTATAAAAACTTCTTTCAGTGCACAGTATGGGATAGGTCCCAATAACACTACAGGGAGGTTCAATAAAAGTTTGTTTTAAATGGTGCTAATTTTGCCCAACCAATCAGATTCTTATTAAACATTTGAAAGCCTACATGCTGTGGGTGTTCAAGTTGTTGCAGTTTGTGAGCAAATGGGCTTAAAAAATCGAAAGTTCCGCCTAAAATAAAGAATAGCAATGGTAACTTACTTTAAATGGCTCAGGGACCTGACACAATGGTCGGGAGGAGCCGTTCAATAACGTGATCAAGTACCGCATACCTATGCCCTTCATCGGTCGGCATTCCGTGTTGATTTTTGAAATTTCTAGAAATTTTAAAATTGTCGAAATTAAAATAAATTTCTAGAAATCGCAAAAAAATGTAAAATTTTTCAATCAGAAAATTCTCAATCATTTCGAAGCATGGAAACAGTTCCCGGTTGGGAGAAAATCTGCAAAGTCCAAGTTCCGGCGGATCCGCGAAATCCGTTTGGAAACCGGGGTTTCGAGTCCATCTCTAAATAAAGCTTCGCGTGTCTGAGGCTACTTTCATACAGACGGCAGATCACCGCTTGAGACGGATTTCTATACGTTCATACAGAGGCAGACTCGCCGCTTTGAGACGGATTTTCTATACGTTCATACAGACGGCAGATCGCCGCTTTGAGACGGATTTCTATAAGTTCATACAGACGGCAGATCACACGCTTTGAGACGGATTTCATACGTTACATATAGACGGCAGATCACCGCTTTGAGACGGATTTCTATACGTTATACAGACGGCAGATACCGTTCGGAGACGGATTTCTATGCAGGCTCCAAGCGGTCATTGCAATTGAAGCACAACATGCATATTGTGCAAATAATTACAAAAAAAAAACCTGCACAAAGACATAGATTCAAAATTCCAGTGATTCTAGCCAAATGTTCAGGCTGGGTTTGTCAAAATAATTGCAATTTACTAAATATCTCTCACAATTATTTCTAAAGCGGAAGTTTTTTTTTCTTAAGGTGTGTAGGGGAAATATCTCCACCATTAAAGGGGTTAATACTTAGTGTCACATAGTACAGGGGCAGGGAGGCAGTGTATTATTTACATAACTCGTTTTTTCGTCAGAGTTTCCAGCGTGAAATACAGAAAAATTCCCTGATTGCGCTGAGAGTCATTGTTCTCAGCTGCTCGTATTAATGCAGGTAATTATATGTATGGACACGCGCCATTGATAAACTAGCGGGACGCCATTCAGGTTATCTCGTATTGTATAAAACATGTCGTTATGTCCTGATCGCTAATTAATAGACAAGGAGAAAGCTTCACACTTAAATTCACCTGTTTTGCCCAATGGCACAGTTGTCGTATGGTTATACTGCTTGTGTTATACTGATGTGTAATAAATATTGCAGCTTGCCACAACTGATTTTTTTTTCTTCCCTATGGTGCCCAAAGCGGGAGGAAAGGACAGATAATGGTTGCAGGTCTTATCTAGCTTCATAGAAGATTTTTTTTTTAGAGGAGGGGCTCTTTACACAGCAACATCTGGAGGACTGTCACAGGTTCAGATAGACAGGAAAGACAAAGAAGTGTATGTATACATGTAATTGTAAAACACTGCAGAAGATATATAAAATCCAATAATATAATCCCAACGGCCATGGAATAAGTAGCTTTAGTATTGCGATAGTGGAATTCTACAAATTGTTTGCTTGATAGCTGTTATTTATTCAAGTTGTCACTGTACCCAGACTAGATCATTGCCATTTTACTTATGAATATTACTGTACAAAACTAGATTTTTTGAATATCCAGAAGAAGTGGCCTGGAATTCCATTATGTGATCTATTGGAAATAATCAAACTCTTCAAAGTGTGTCCAGTTGATTAACCAATTCCCCTTCCAAATATTTTCTGTCTAGGTAAAGTGTAAAATGCCTTGGACTTCCAAAAGGAACGTGGGAAGGTAACCACTCTGTAAGGGTTGTGATTCCACTGCCAAATAAACTGATACGTACTTATGTTAAATGTAGACTGGTATGATCACACTGGCAAAGACATACAGGGAGTCACTAAAGTTCTTATCGTTAAAAGTGGTGCAATTTTCCGCCCAACCAATCAGATGTTAGCTTTCAAATGGTTAAATTAGATCTGATTGGTGGGGGCAAAATTAGCACATTTTAAACTATAGAACTTTTTTGAATAACCCTGCTAATTTGAGAAATAGGAAGAGGAGGTTGGAAGGAGGAAATAGAAGAGATTACTGAATATTATAAACACAATTTTGGTTTAAGGTTTGTTACTGCCCACAAGTTATAAGGTACAACGGTGGGCTATTGACCAGCAGGAATCGGAATGAATTAACCTTCCAAGTTTTGAAACAATGGCATTAACCCTTCAGCTCCTAGATTTAATGAATATTCGTGCCCTGGATATTATTCAACTCTAAACAAACACACTAGCATCCGCAGTAAACCATGGCATCTCAACTGCAAACCAACTAGCCGCATGTTATAACCTGGCCTCTAACTGCCAAACAGAACTAGCCGCATGTTAACACCATGGCATATAACTGTAACACGAATAAGCACCATGTAGACCATGGCATCAACTGTAAAATCGAAACTAGCCGCATGTAACCCCAGGGCATCTAACTTAACACGAATAAGTCCACATGTAAACACTGCAATCGAACTGTAACACGAATCTACAGCGCATGTAAACCATGGCATCTAATGTAAACACTGAACGAGCACGTAATACCGCATTTAAACTGTAAACACGAACGTAGCCGCATGTAAAATCCTGGCATACGAACTGTAAACACGAACTAGTCCGCATGTAAACCATGCATCTACGGTAAACCTAACTCGTCCGCACGTAAATCCTGGCATTTAACTGTAAACACGAACTGCCCATAATTAATCCGGCATCTAACTTAAACACGAGTAGCCACATAAAACCCATGCATCTTAACTGTAAACAACAAACGATGCCACATGTAAACCCAGGCATCTAACTGCAAACATGAACTACAGCATGTAACCATTGGCATCTAACTGTAACCTAGCTAGCCACACTAAACCATGGCATCATAATGTAAACAACCACTAAGCCACATGTAAACCATGGCATCTAACTGCAAACACGAATTAGCCCATGTACCATGGAATCTTACTGTAAACATGAACTGCACATGTTAACCCATGGCATCAACTGTAAACACGAATAAGCCCACATTATAACACATGGCATTAACTGTAAAACACGAATAAGCAACACATTTAAACCATGGGCATGCTAACTGTAAACAACGAACTAGTCCGCCATGATAAACCATGGCATCTAACTGTAAACCTGAACTAGCCGCACGTAACCTGGCATTTACTGTAAACAACAGAATACGCCGCAGGTAAATCCGGCATCTAACGTAAACAGAACTAGCCGCATGTAAACCATGGCATCTACTGTAAACCTGACTAAGCCGCACGTAAATCCTGGTATTAACTGTAACACGAACTATCCGCATGAATCCTGGCATCTAACTGTAAACACGAGCTAGCCCATGTAAACCATGGCATTCTAACTGCAAACATGACAGAAGCATGTAAAACCATGGCATCTAACTGTAAACACGAGCTAGCCACTATAAACCAAATGGACATCTAACTGTACAACACAACTAGCCACCATGTAAACCATGGCATCATCATGCAACCACGAATAAGCCACATGTAAACCATGGCATCTAACTGTTAACACTAACTACTCGGCATTTAAAACCATGGGCATCTAACTGCAAACATTGAACTAGCGCATGTAAATCCTGCATCGTAACGTAAACACGAGCTAGCACCTATAAACCACGTGGCACTAACTGTAAACACACACTAGCACATGTAAAACCATGGATTAACTGCTAAACGATGACTGCAGCATGTAAAACCATTGCGATCTAACTGTAAACACGAAAGCCCCTTAGGCCACATATAAACCATTGGCTATCAACTGTAAACACACACTAGCACATGTCAAACCATTGGGCATCCTAACTGCAAACACGAATAAGCCACATGTAAAACCATGGCAAATCTTAACTGTAAAACATGAGACTAGCCAGCATGTAAACCATGGCATTAACTGCAACATGACTCAGCAGAATGGTTAAACCATTGCATCAACTGTAACACGAGCTAAGCCACAATACACCATGGACTAACTGTAAAACACACACTAGCCACCACGTAAACCATGGCATCTAACTGCAAAATGAACTAGCAGCATGTAACCATGCATCTAACTGTAAACACCGAGGCTAGCCACATATAAACCATGGCAATCTAACTGAACAACCACTAGCCACAATGTAAACCATGGCATCAACTGCAACAATGACTAGCACATGTAAACCATGGCATTACACTGTAAAACAACGAGCTAGCACATAAAAACCATGCCAATCTAACTGTAAAACACGAACTAAGCCGCAAGTAAACCATGGCATCTAACGTGATGACTATTGACCACTAACTAGCCGCATTGTAAACCCCCACTGCACTCAACTGCTATAACTCTCTCGATGCATCACCCGCGTATGTATAGCGGACACGGG